>JAPDDN010000378.1:0-74403 GCA_027422405.1 Ptychobarbus kaznakovi
CCGATGTGTTTGCTGCTGACCTTTGATGATCCAGTTCAACCATACTAATAAGCAAAAATTATTTACATTAACAATTGTGCTTGGATGTTTAGTTTTTTTATTGCTGAAGAGTGTTGAACTTCTCCTGTGTTCTTCTGTACAGACGTGATTTATCGTTCTTCAGTCTGAGGTTTATTCATTACACTTTTTGGTGTGAAAGGCTTTTACATTTGCTATAAATATAACTTATTGTATTAAAAACAAACAATCAAGCCCTGCTCATATTTAAAAAGTAACGCAAAAGTAACGTAATGCATTACTTTCCATAAAAAGTAACTAAGTAACGCAATTAGTTACTTTTTTAGAGAGTAATGCAATATTGTAATGCATTACTTTTAAAAGTAACTTTCCCCAACACTGGTCTTGAGTAGCTTCATTTGCATCTATTTTTTGGATAATCAGCCTTAGGTAGTTTGCACAAGATTTCACTTTACTACCCCCTCTTGAGAATAATGCCAAAATAAATCAATTTTCCTCATGCAGAGGAATTTATCATTTACATTTATGCATTTGCCAGATGCTATTATTCAAAGTGACTCATATTGCATTGAAGTATACATTTTTTCAGTTCATGCATTCTTCGGAAATCAAGCCCATTACTCTGCTGATGCTAGTGAGTTTTGCACAAGTAACCAAGTCTGTTTGTATGGTATATACCAGGGGTTCTCAAAGTTTACATTCAAAGGTCTGAATCGGAATTATCATCAACCTCAAAAGGTCCGAAATAAATAATTGTTATTACAAAACTTGTTTTTACAAATATGTTTATAACTTTATATAACAATTCAACTTGATATATGCTTAATTATCATATTTATGACATCATCGGGTCGTACTTTTTCAGGTTGTTTACGAAAATTAACCATAGTTTTATACAAATAAAAAAACAAAAACTAAATATTTGGTTACTATTAAACCATGATAACCACAAATTAACCATGGTCTTGCTACACTAACCATAGTTTAACCATTGTATTTTTAGTAAAACTGGTTATATAAATTGTAATCAGTATGCAAAAGAAAAAAATACATTTTTACTACACTTGTATTATAATAAAACCATGGTTATTTTTCATAAGGGTTACTCGACAGTACTGCATTTTTATACAACTAATGCCCAATAAAGCAGTTCTCATTTAGGCCTACATATTTAATGTTTCTGAAATAGTACTTCACTGTAACCTGCAGTCACTTAAACTGAATTGCCAAAATCTTTCATTATAATTTTTTACAAATATATATTTCATGGAGCACAAATGTCCGAACTATGTGCATATTTCAACCCTTTACAGTATAACTACACGTTCATATGCCAGACAGTCAACAGTGATAGGTTTTTGGAAACGCTGTTTTGTACTCGTTCTTTCACAAGTCTGCTGCGGTTCGGTTCGGTTCTTTGAATACGCTGCTAACTCTGCCAGTGGAGAAAGACTGCGTCAGGAAGGCGAAACCTCGTGCTCGCGGGGCGAAACCGGTGACATTGTTCTACTGAATGAAATCAAAGGTTTATCCAAAATGTCGCTAGTTGCTATGTGCTTTGTCTTACAAAAAAGTCTGTAATCACTGCAACACTGGTCCATGCGCCGTGTGTGTGTGTGTGCCACGCACACCGCACGGAGGTCTGAGTGATACGAGTGCGCTTGAAATACGAAGTGGAGGCAGGTCCGGATTGAATTCCCTCCCGGTCCGGATCCGGACCGGAGTCCAGACTTTGAGAAGCCCTGGTATATACTGTGGCTGCAAATGAGTCCTGTGACACATGCATGATTGAACAGACAAACAAATGATCCACGTGGAATAAGCAGCATTTGTGTTACTTTGAGCATGTTGTCATGGCTTCTGTTTACTGAAGGTGTGACCTTAGCCTGGTTTCAAGGCATGACTGAGAGAGGCCTCCGTCTGTGATCACAATTAATGGCGTCCACGCCGTCTGAACCCAACACAGTCCAGCTAAGAGAGTGTGATGAATCCACCTCTGCCTGCTCCTTACTTGACATTTGTACATTGATCCTAGATTTTCATCAGGCCTCAGGATTGAAAGGCCAAGCTGTGAGGCATACATTTTCAAAGCTGTGTGTCTTCAGCCATCGGTCACAGTGAATCTTGATCCTCCTAACCTCAGCCTCCTCTGGACTTCACGCACAATATGCAGCTGTAATTCTAATCCTATTCCTCCTTTATCACTTGTTTAGTAGCCCCCCTCACCACAGTAATATTGAAAAAAATCCACAATCGATAACAAATCTTTTTTTCTGCAGCGATCAAAAACCTTCATAGTAGGAAGAAGAGTGAAGGCTGTCAAATCAAATTCCATTTCTTTCAAGGAGTTACTCTCCTCCTGTCCCCTCACTACGAAGACATCCCAAACAACAAAAAAGAGAGAGAAAAAAAATCGGCTCACCACTTTATGACTTTTTTGTTCTCTCAAAAGGCTGTCCACTACGCCGTATGGACGAGCCCCCAATTGTTACGTCCTTTTAGTCCAGGGGTAAATCAGGAACGATGAACAATACATTTACATTTATGCATTTAGCAGACACTTTTATCCAAAGCGACTTACAGTGCACTCAGGCTATACATTTGTATTGTCATTATGTGTGTTCCCTGGGAATCGAACCCACAACATTTGCGCTGCTAACGCACTGCTCTACCACTGAGCCACAGGAACACATAAATGGAGAGGTTTTGAGGATCTCCAGCTCCCCAGACCTAGAAAATCACAACCAACTACAGCTTTCATTTTTAATTGGCTGAAGCCTTTTATTTTAACTCATTCAAGAGTCCAAAAGAGAAGAATATCAATAATATAAAAACACAGGGGAAATGAAACATACAAAGTGCATATTACCTCGGGAGGACCCGAACCAAAAGAACCCAAAAATACCTCTACCTAAATGAGAAATAATTAATAACTTACCTAGACTTCAAAGAAATATAAACCAAACAACATATAACTTCCCTCACTCCCTGACTAACCTTTAAACAGGAGAAAACGAATGGGTATCCTCCACTCTACTTTACCCAAACAGAACCCTTAACAAATAATTCAATAAATCATCAACTCAGGAACAATAAAGAAACTCATCAAAGAGTGCAACAAGTGTGATAAGCGCTCCTGGGCTTGGAGAGCGGAACAACCTCAAATGCCGCGATGTCTCACGTCTTCACCACGCTCTCTCTGCCATTCTTAAACTGGAAACCAGCAAACACGCACCAGTCAGAGTGTGGACTACGCAAACAGGTGGATGAGCGCAGATGATTCTCATTAACCTATTTGGCACAATTGCACTAGAAAAGAGAAGGAGTGAGAGGGGCAGAAGAATGACAATACAAACAATAACACTCTTTGTATAAATACAAACAAATATTAATACATTCATTAGACGTAACATAGTTAAAGCATATATGATGTCCTCTTTAACCCTTCCTTATTAGTGAATAAAGTGTTCAACGTCTTTACAGAAATGACAGAATGCAGTTACTCCAAACATGTTCACATTTCAGAACCATGTACAAGCTGCTTACTTTACTATTCACCGTATCCTGAATATAATAATTTAATGTGAAAATTCCAAACCATAATGAACTATTCATTGGAATGAATGTTTATGCAATATGTGCTTCTTAGTGGTGCACATGGCTAAAGGAAAAAGTTATTCAAGGTTTCTTGCCCCATTTCACTAGACTAGTTTCCAGCCACTCTCTAAGTCTACATTTACACAGATGTTTTGCTGGACTTTGATTTGTCCTATTGTAATCTTTGCACGATTGCAACGAAGGTGTGTGTGTGTGGGTGTGTGTGTGTGTGTGTGTGTGTGTGTGTGTGTGTGTGTGGGTGTGTGTGTGTGTGTGTGTGTGTGTGTGTGTGTGTGTGTGTGTGTGTGTGTGTGTGTGTGTGTGTGTGTGTGTGTGTGTGTGTGTGTGTGTGTGTGTGTGTGTGTGTGTGTGTGTGTGTGTGTGTAAACTATATATCTGTTCTAAAGCCTGCTGAGGCATTGTAAGGTATCAGTCATTCTCAAGACAAAGCAATAAGCTTCAAAAATATGTTGCCTTTAAGATACATAATTGTGGCCAACATCATATTTGTCCTTCACAAATAAAGCAATTGCAGAATCTACTGCACCAAGTTTGATATCATAATTCTTCTTCATTCTCCTCATAACTGCACATTAAACATCACATATCTTCTGATTGGCTAGTGCTGTGTCATGCAGCATTGCGTTCAGTTCAAACAGACAAATTGCTTATCGCTGGGAATTCTAGACATCAAGCCTTGTTAGGACACAGTGTTAGAAGGTTGCTGTTATGCGAGGCAGCTTGTTAGGTTTTGGAACAGTATGTGATCATGGATATGTGTGTATTTAGACTGACTGGGTTCCAGTGCAGGTACTTCTGGAGATATACTGACAGTAAGACAGATGTGCTGATGGGTAAACGGCCCTGTGATTAATGCACACAGCACTGAGCGTGAAGCCGTCGTTCTTACAGCGTGCTGAAAACTAAACGGCAAGACTGGTGCAACCACTGTGGGTCTCAGCACACTACTCACACGCACACTACACACACTCACACACACACACACACACACACACACACACACACACACACACACACACACACACACACGCACGCACACACACACACAGACGCACGCACGAACACCCACACGCACACACGACCCCCACACACACCCATGTTGTTTTTTATGGTTTACGGGACTTTCCATAGGCGTAATGTGTTTTTTTACTGTACAAACCGTATGTGCTATTGCCCTACACCTACCCTACACCTAAACATAGCCCTCACAGGAGACGGTGCATTTCTATTTCCCTCAAAAAAACTCACTCTGTATGATTTATAAGCGTTTTAAATTATGGGGACACTGAAAATGTCCTCATAAATCACCTTCTCCTTGTAATACCTATGTATTCCATGTCATTATACAAATTTGTGTCCTCATAAACCATAAAAATGCCACACACACACACCACACACACACACACACACACACACACACACACACACACACACACACACACAACACACACACACACACACCACACACACACACACACACACCACACACACACACACACACACACATGTTGGTTTTTCTGGTTTACGGGGACTTTCCATCGGCGTAATGGTTTTTATACTGTACAAACCGTATGTGCTATTGCCCTACACCTACCCTACACCTAAACTTAGCCTCACAGGAGACGGTGCATTTCTATTTTCCCTCAAAAAAAACTCACTTGTATGATTTATAAGCGTTTTTAATTATGGGGACACTGAAAATGTCTTCATAAATCACCTTCTCCTTGTAATACCTATGTCATACCCATGTCATTATACAAATTTGTGTCCTCATAAAAACCCATATTACATGCCCACACACCACACAACACACACACACACACACACACGGATTCACGACACTTTACGGCACACCGGCAACGGCAAACATGCTGATCACTTCGGTTTGTCGTTGACGTTGTGTTCTGAGCTGAATTTCAAGCCAATTATTTATCGTCTATTTTCTATCTTAAATCCGATTTTATACACAATAATTTTGTGTTTCTATAACGTGGTGAATATATCCCCGATCGCATTCTGCAACGAGAATAATCAGAGCGGCTTGTTATCACAAGTTTTATTTTGATTTCCGAGTCCGCTATTAGCTTATAGCCCGTTAGCAAAGCCAGCGCGGGTGCCGCTAACGCAGCTAATACCCCTTTTTACACACGCATACACACATTAACACTGTTTCACTGTTACTTTCTTAAATGGCGGATTTGTGTCTACTGGTCTACCTGTGTCTATTCGGCGCAGCTCGAGCTGGAGGCGTGGAAAGACGGATCCGCGAGTTGCTTGGGAACAGGCCCAGCTGAGGAAGCGGATTAGCAACGCTGGAAACATCCGGGCTGACGCTCTTAAGTCCGGGGTAAGTATGCAGCGCGCTGCTAACACTCCCATCACCTCTACTCCGTGTGTTCTCTGCACAGGCCCCGTGCACCGGGACGCGATCGTCTCAGATGGCCTTCATCCGGCGCCGGGAACCACGGACCCTGGATGCAGCAGCGGAAGACGCGATCCAGGCCCCGGGCGACGACTTCTCCCCCTCCGGTCTTCGGCATCTCATCCCGGAACCGCTTCGCCCTCTCTTGCGGGACTGATCGTGACGCTGTGTCATCGGAGACTCAATCGTCCGGCATGTCCGTGCTACGTTAGTGAAGGTAAAGTGCACCTCATTGTCTCCCTGGTGCTCGTGTTTTTGATGTTTCTGTGCAGATACCCGCGATCTGAAGGATGACGAGAGCGTTGCAGCTGTTGTGATTCACGCGGGGGCTAACGACACCAAGCTGCGGCAGACGGAGACACTGAAGAGGGACTTCAGGGAGCCTGATCGAGACGGTACGCAGCACATCGCCCGCGACGACGATCATCGTGTCAGGACCTCTTCCCACGTATCGACGAGGACACGAACGGTTCAGTAGACTGTTTGCTTTAAATAATGGTTGTTTTCATGGTGTACAGAGCAGAAAATTCTCTTTGTCAATAATTGGAATCTTTTCTGGGAGCGTCCTAGGCTATATTTGTGCTGATGGCCTGCACCCAGCAGAGTCGGTGCGGAACTCCTGTCGGACAACATCACCAGACGCTACGCTTTATCTGACTAGTAAGCCAATTCTCCAATAACAGCTATGATGACTTTTGTTCTACCCACTTAAATGATAAAGGTACTTGCAGTGTCCAATCTATACAGACTGTGTCTGTTCCCCGAATAGTGAGTTCAAAATATAAATTGAATGCAGGATCTAGAAAAATCTGATCGTGATTAAACCAGAAAAATGCAAAATAAATGAACAAAAAACAATTTTTAAAACAGGCTCCTAAATATCCGATCACTCACACGAAAAGCAGTTATTGTAAATGAAATAATCACAGATAATAGTTTTGATGTACTCTGTTGACTGAACCTGGCTTAAAACAAATGATTATTTGGTCTAAATGAATCTACTCCACCAAGCTACTGTTATAAGCCACGAGCCTCGTCAGACTGGTCGTGGCGGCGATGTGTCGCAACAATATATAGTGATATTCTCAATGTTACTCAGAAAACAGGATACAGGTTTGACTCATTCGAAATACTTATGCTCAATGTTAAACTGTCAGATAAGCAAAATAAATCTGTCCTATCTCTTGCTCTGGCTACTGTGTATAGACCGCCAGGGCCATTATACAGATTTTCTAAAAGAATTTGCAGATTTCCTCTCAGACCTATTGGTTACTGTTGAAAAGCACTAATTGTTGGAGATTTTAACATTCACGTTGATAATACAAATGATGCGTTAAGGACTTGCGTTTACTGACCTAATAAACTCTTTTGGTGTCAAGCAAAATGTCACCGGGCCGACACATCGTTTTAAATCATACGCTAGATTTAATAATATCGCATGGAATTGATATTACTGATATTGATATCGTACCTCAAGTGATGATGTTACTGACCATTTCCTTGTATCGTGCATGCTGCATATTCTGATATTAACTATATGGCTCCGCGTTATCGTCCAGGCAGAATTATTGTTCCAGCCACTAAGACAGATTCACCAATAACCTGCCGGATTTATCTCAACTGCTCTGTGTACCATAAATACAGATGAACTAGACACAATTACTAGCAACATGGGGAACTATCTTCTCTAATACGTTAGAAACTGTTGCCCTCATCAAATTAAAAAAGGTTAGAGAAAAAAGTGCTGCGATGGTACAACAGTTATACCCATTCTCTCAAGAAAGAAACTCGTATTGTTGAGCGCAATGAAGAGAAAAACTAACTTGGAAGTCTTTAGAATTGCGTTGAAAAAAACAGTGTGTCAGCTATAGACAGGCTCTAAAAACTGCAAGAACCGAGTATATCCGCAAACTCATAGATAATCACCAAAAAATTCAAGGTTTTATTTAGCACAGTGGCTAGATTAACAAATAAACAGATGTCACCCGATCTAAATATTCCTCACAGTTTAATAGTAAATGACTTTATGAATTTCTTTACTGAAAAAATAGATAATATCAGAAATACAATAACAAATGTAGATTCTACAGCGTCTTGTACTTCAGCTTCATTCATCGCTCCCAAAGAAAAACTGTATTGCTTTACAACTATAGGACAGGATGAGCTAAATAAACTTATCACTGCATCTAAACCACAACAGTTTATTAGATCTGTACCACTAAACTATTGAAAGAGTTGTTACCTGTTGCAGAACAAACCGCTTCTCAATATTATTAACTCCTCGTATCTTTAGTCATCATTTAAGCTGGCAGTAAGCCCTTTATTAAGAAACCAAAATTGATTGTGAAGCAAATTTACAGGTCTCAAATCTTCCGTTTATGTCAAAAATATTAGAAAAATGCTCAATTGCTGCTCCTTTTGCTCAAAAAATATCTTTGAAGAATTTCAGTCAGGTTTCAGCCCCGCATAGCAAGAAACTGCTTGAAAATTACATACTCTTTAGCGTCAACCAATCTCTGCTATTCCTTTTTACACAAATAGACATTATTAGCTACACGTTATTCGAGCTCTGTATCTTAATACTGATATGTCAAATTAGATACCTGAACTCAAATGGGCAGGCTCTAGATGCGTTCAGTCGCCATATCATCGATTCGCAAACTGTATGAAACACGTTTCTCAATTAAATTATTAACACCATAAATGATAAGGTGTCACACAAAACTGCCTCTGGGTTCTCTGTTTTCTCCCTTCGCATATGAACTATTATAGAATGCATTGTTTCCATAAATACAAATGTATATAACTCAACTAAAACGATCCATTACCAAATACGTTGCACTCAAAATTCCGCTGGATTTTACTTGTATAAATACTGCTCTTAGACAAAAGTAGCATTCAATACATATATATTCAGAATTTGGATCACAACAATTACTAGGATATAGTCAATTTGTCCGAGCACTGGGTCTAAGATAAGGTATCCTTCATTCTATTCCATGTATCGCTTACAATTTTGCTTTTGAAATAATATATTTTAACAATATCTACTAATACAGCAGTAACATGAATCCATTAGACAGGATGCTGCATCCAGATTCCATCATGTTATTCATCTATGCTGCCTATGTACCCATCTTCTAATATATTGACAATATACTAGGCGATGAGATCTTTAGGACATAACTGCTATACAGGTATCAAGGCAGGCTCTAGATGGTTTAGATCCTACTGTACGATCTACCACTTTGTTCTAACATATATCAATTAACAATAAAGTATGGAGTCACAAGGATCTGTCCTAGGTCTCTGTTATCATAACTTGGTAATATTATTAGAAAATACGGGATTAGTTTCATTGTTATGCTGGACACTCAATATTCAACAAAACAGATACTCTTAAACACTGAGCTAACGGATGTTAGTTCTATGATATAATTTTCATCTATTAAATTCAGATAAGACAGAGATATTAATTATTGGACCTAAAAACTACACAAGGAATCTTGATACAATTTGCATCTAGACGGATGTAATGTTACCTTCCTCTACAGTTAAAAATCTGGGTGGTATATTATGTTATCTTTTGAAAATCATATTTCAAATGTTACAAAAACAGCATTCTTCCATCTTAGAAACATTGCCAAGCTACGGAACATGTTAAGTGTTTCTGATGCTGAAAAGCTGTTCATGCATTAATGACCTCTAGACTGGATATTGTAATGAACTGCTAGGTGTTGTCTGGCATCTTCAATAAACAAGCTACAGATAGTACAAAATGCTGCGGCTAGAGTCCTTACAGGTCAAGAAAATACGATCAATATTACTCCAATTTTACAGTCTCTGCACGGGCTCCTATTAAGTTCTGTATTAGTTACAAAATATTATTACTAGCCTATAAGGCCTAAAATGATTTAGTCCTGCGTACCTAATAATAATCTTCTACGCTACAATCCAACCCGTTCCCTAGGTCACAAAACTCGGACTCTTGGGTAGTTAGAATAGCAAAGTCCACTAAAGGAGGTAGAACTATTTTCATATCTGGCTCCTAAACTCTGGAATAGCCTTCCTGATAACGTTCGGGGTTCAGACACACTCTCTCTGTTTAAATTAGATTAAAGACACATCTCTTTAGCCAAGCATTCATATAATGCATCTCACAATCTTGTACTGCTAGTCTTTCTGAACAAAATGCACTTTATTATGCTTTAGCTTGGGTTATACTGATAATTTCATCCAGGGTTATTCCTGGATGGAACAAACTGCTACGCTAATTGTCTTATTGTTTCTATGTTTCTGCGGGATTAACATCCCGTGGTAGCTAGGAATTACACAAGCTTCAGTCTGGATCAAACCCTTAATCGATCTGAGATGACTGAACACCTGAGAAGAGATGATGACAACCCCTCAGAGGCCCTCAGGGAAGCCATCCATCAGCGATTATACTGACTTAACAAAAGTCTGCCATAAATGGAGGATCAGCACCTAAAGACAACCTCTACAGCCCTGAACGTCAGCGGAGTCTAGGAACATAGATGAGCCCCGAGACAGATCTCCAGTGAGGAACTCGTCATCTAGACATCCATCGGGTAAAGACCACTGGAACCAGTGGACTGCTTACACTCTGACTTTGCTGCAGTTGGAACAAATACTGGGTTTGTCTGGCCGAGGGGAACTGGCCCCCCGACTGAGCCTGGTTTTCCCAAGGTTTTTTTCTCCATTCTGTCACCGATGGAGTTTTCGTTCCTTGCCGCTGTCGCCTCTGGCTTGCTTAGTTGGGGAATCTTCATTTCCAACAATATCATCGACTTGATTGCACAAATATTGTTTTAAACTGAACTGAGCTGGACAATGCCATCACTAAATTCTATAATGAAATGCATTCAGCTGAAAATTGAGTGTTAAATCCTATCATTTTACATTATGACACAACTTGCCTATTTTGATACTGTGCAGTGCTTTGTTACAATTTGTATTGTTAAAGGCGCTAATAAATAAGGTGACTTGACTTGACTTGACACACACACACACACACACCACACACACAACACAACACACACACACCAACACACACACACACACACACACCCCACACACACACACACACCACACACACACACACACACACACAACACACACACACACACACAACACACACAACACACACATCACACACACTCTCTCACTCTGCCAGGGACTGATAGCAGCTTTAGATCCTCTTTTAAAGGAATAGTTAATTCCCAAAATACACAGTTCATTCCAAACCTTTTGTCCGTGGAGCACAAAAAGAGATATTTTGAAGAATCTTCACTCAGCTTTGTTCTTAGTGACAACAATAATAATCTGAAATAATATAAATTATTTAAAAGAATATACTCAAGTGTACTACCCTTGATTAAATGTTATTTACAATTAAATTAAAATCTATTATAGTTTACATTCATATTAAATGTATTTCGTTGAACTTTGTTTTTCTGATCCACTCAACTTTAGTACATCTTTAAATGTACTATAGTTTATTTTAAATGTAATTTATTTTGCACCAATGACCCTCTGACTGTACATTATACTCCTTATTATATGCATATTATAGTATATTAACATTAAGTAATAATTTTAGTTAAAATTAAATTTCAAATCTTACTTTTACTTTTTATTTTAAAGTACAAAGTTAAGAACAAATCAATCAGATGCAAGGGATGGCAGACAGCATTAGGAAATATTTAACCAATCAGATTCAAGCATTCCAGAGTGCTGTTTAATAATCACTGATGGGCTTCCCTTTCATCATATGGACTGTAAAAATGCTACACTGATGCACCAGTGCCATGTTTGAAATTATTATACAATTCTGCCATAATTTACTCACCATCATGTCAGGAGACATTTACGACATAAGACATTGGTCACCCTTTTCAATGCAATTACAGTGAATGTATAATATTCATATAAAATCCATATTAAAAGCACTGAAACGGAATCACAGAGTGAGAAAAACTCAAGAACTGGCTCAGAAAAAGCTTTCAGTTCTGGATCATTTATTCATGTTCACTATTCCTTTAAGGGGAGATTTGTGTGTTGTGTATGTAAGATCATGTGATGCTTTGACCTTTAAACATGTTTATGTGTCAGCAGCCTGTGCATTACTCTCTCTCTCTCTCTCTCTCTCTCTCTCTCAATCACATAAGGTCAGTCTCACAGTAACCCGAGACCTTTGCATTTTAAATATATGTGACATTGTGCAGTAAAAACTGCCTAGGCCAGGGATTTTGAGGGTATTTTTAGTAGTGTTGTGAATTGCGGCACTATTACTAACGTTGCTTGTGCTTGTGATAATAAACTTCAATATTTAGCAAGTATTGATAGTGTGCGGGATTGCACCTTTTATATTTTTGATTCGACTGTGTTGTTGGACTATTTTTCCTACGCGACTATAGTTTTTTTTCAGGTGTGCTGAGTTTGTGTTGATTAATAAAAAATAATTATAAAAAAAATCCCACTAAAATCCGTCTTTGTCTGTACCTTGTCCTTGATTTCCCTTCCATCCATCTGTCCTTGGAATTATTAATGATGGATGTGGGAGGTTTTTGTCATCTGTACGAGGCATCAGTAATCAGGATACACTAGCTAATCAGTGATCTCTATTTGAGCTTACAATATAACCAGATGGCACAGCCACAGACTGACAACATTCAGTTCATTAACTGTCTAATTTACATTGCTCACAAAGATATGATAAAATAATTATAATTATTTGTGAAATGAGTGAAAATAGTCTCAAAGTGAAAATAGTCTCAAAGTAAATCCTACACCTTTATTTTTATTTTATTGGCAAGCACTTATCTGATTGGCTGGCTTTATGCAGGGTGTGTATTTTTAATTTATGTATTTTTAGAATAGCAGAAATAATCTTAGTTTTTCTTACTGTTTTTCCGTGGAAAACTAGTCACTACCAGGTTTATGACATTAAATTAATATGTATATATTATATTATATATTATAATATTATATTATATTACATTTACACACACATAGAGTTCCTCAAGCAGAACTGTATTTTACATTTTACTGTTTATTCAGCTAATACGTCAATAAATAATGCGTATTTATTATTTTTAGACAAAGATATTCCAATTACAATATCTACACACATTCTAAGGGGATTTGGTGAAGAAAGAAAAAAATTCAGTCACTTTATTTTAAGGTTAAATTCTTGCTATTAACAAAGCATTAACTACGATTTTTGCCTGAATAAACTCCCAATTTGCTGCTTATATTAATAGTTAGTAAGGTAGTTATATTTAGGTATTGGGTAGGATTAGGGATGTAGAATCAACATGTGTATTTGTTGTAGAATCAACAACAGGCAAACAATCTGAATGAGTTCTATAGCAGATCTGAAAAAACACCCCACACCCGCCCTGAACACCTCTCCACACAACCGTTAACACCTCCAGCAACCCCCCTCTCCCCCACACCTGCAATTCAGATCAGCGAAGATGAGGTGTGCCAGGTCTTCCGGAGGCAGAAAAGGAAAAAAGCACCAGGCCCAGACGGTGCTGAAATCCTGTGCTGACCAGCTGGCCCCCATCTTCACAAAGATCTTCAACAGATCACTGGAACTGTGCGACGTCCCTTCATGCTTCAAACACTCCACCATCATCCTCATCCAAACCCAAAATTACAGGCCTAAATGACTACAGGCCTGTGGCTCTAACGTCTGTGGTCATGAAGTCATTTGAAAAACTGGTGCTGGCCCACCAGAAGGACATCACTGGACCCTCGCTAGATCCTCTTCAGTTTGCCTACAGAGCAAACAGGTCTGTGGACGATGCAGTCAACATGGGACTGCATTATGTTCTGCAACACCTAGACAGACCAGGGGCTTATGTGAGGATCCTGTTTGTGGACTTCAGCTCGGCCTTTAACACTATCATCCCAAACCTCCTCCTGCCCAAACTAACTCAGCTCTCCATGCCCACCTCCATCTGTCAGTGGATCAACAGCTTCCTGACAGGCAGGCAGCAGGTAGTGAGGATAGGAAAATACACATCCAGCACCCATACGATTAGCACTGGAGCTCCTCAGGGCTATGTTCTCTCCCCACTGCTCTTCTCTATGTACACAAATGACTGCACCTCTAAAGACCCCTCCGTCAAGCTCCTGAAGTTTGCAGACGACACCACACTGATCGACCTCATTCAGGACGGTGACGAGTCTGCTTACAGACAGGAGGTTTAGGAGCTGGCTGTCTGGTGCAGTCTTAACAACCTGTAGCTTAACACGCTCAAAACATTGGAGATGATTGTGGATTCAGGAGAAACCCCCTGCTCTCCCCCACTCACCATTATGAACAGCACTGTGACTGCGGTGGAGTCTTTCAGATTCCTGGGCACCACAATTTCTCAGGACCTGAAGTGGGACAATCACATTGAGTCCATTGTGAAAAAGGCCCAGTAGAGGCTGTACTTCCTTTGCCAGTTGAGGAAGTTCAACCTACCACAGGAGCTGCTGAAACAGTTATTCTCTGCCATCATTGAATCCGTCCTCTGCACGTCAATAACTGTCTGCCGGGAATTCTGGAAAATTTCCGGAAATTTACCGGACGTTTTCTACCCCTTTGCAACCCTAGTCCCTATACAAAAATTCTACTATACAATATTACAAAAATTATCTTGCAAAAGAGTTGCGTCCTCCAGAGGGATGCATATATTTTGTAAGAGTTCGCAAAAGCAATGAAATATAAATTCCTTATCAAGGGAACTCATGCTGCGTCAAAACGCTATGGGAACTTGAAGCATGTGTGAAATCAGTCCAGTGGAATGGTGGAACGCCATGGGCGTTGGCATGGGCGGGATGGCATGGTGACCAGGAAGTGTAAAAGTGCACCTGGAACAAACAGCACTAGCTTCAGAGAGCAAACAAGAATTGTTCATCAAAAACGCATATGAGTGCAGCAAGCAGCATTTTAGATTGTGTGTTCCTCACTGCCCATATAATATTACGGGGGGACGACACATGATCTTTGTGTTGCTTGCTTGGGAATGTTGCTTGCTTTGGTCCGATTGAGATCATGGGGATCACACAGATGGATTTTTATTTGCACTCACCTGCTAGATCCAGTGCTCTCTCTATCAGGGTTTGGAAGCCCACTCTGTGGAGGACTTTCCACCTCAGTCGTTTGTGTATAAGGAGCACTTAGAGGTTGTAACTTGCATCAAAGCCATTGATTGGCCAGCTGAGAAGCAGGATGCTTGTCCTAAAAGTAAATTACATGTGTTAAATCACAATCTCCACATCGGGGCATGACATTTTTTTCAATTTTTTCCGCCATTTTAGATTTGCACCACCTAAATTGTTCTGTCAAGATGTTCAGATTTAAGATGCTGACGTTGAAACAGATTGTGACTCAAATCAGATCCAAGGACTGGTTTGTCATGACAGATCTAAAGGACACATACTTCCATGTATCCATGTATGCGGCAGCGGTCGCGGTAGCCGTCGCGTGAAGGCCTCCTCATGGGAAGACCGAAGAGTGTAAAGACCATCCACTCAACCGGACAGGGACACCGGCAAAGGATAAGTATCACTTTTTATTTCTCCTCATTCCTAATACTTGTTTCACTTCTGTTTCAGTTTTATAACCATTTTCTTACTATGTGCAAGTAAGTTGTTGCTTGTTAGTATGTGTGTTTGGCTCAGTGTTATTTTTTAGGATTATTGATAAACTACTGTCGTTTGATTTGTATTTGTTATCTATTTTAATTTTGTTAAATTATGTCTGAATTTATTGTCTTTTATTAAGTTTTAGTTTGATTTAATTTGAGTTATTTTAATACTTTAACAAACTAAAACTATAAACGCAATATTTGTTTGTGCCCCCATTTTTCATGATCTGAACTCAAAGATCTAAGACTTTTTCTATGTACACAAAAGGCCTATCTCTCTCAAACAAGATATTCTCTTTTGCACTCAACGGAGGCAGTCACATTTGTTTCTCTCTCCCCGTCCTCACCCTTATCTTCCCTGCTTTGCTCCCTTGTCTCATATTGAGAGACTCTCTCTGCACTGCTCTCCAAACTGAAAGATTATGGATTTGATCAACTGGTCTCTCAATGCAATTGACACCATCTTTGGGTTCCGGGGAACCTGTCTGCCCTGACGGAACGTTCACAGCTGGCTATACGATGGACGCGTGGGAGAGGTGGCGAATCGTGTGTCTTGTGGCTCTTTCTGTGGAGGACATTGAAGATATCTACTATTTGGAACCATGATAACAGGTATTTTGCTGATTGGATTAGGCTTTGCCCTGGGTTATCGAAAAATTCAGAAGACGGGAACAGCTGTCAAACCTCACAATGGCTGCCCGTCTTGATTGAAGCTGTGGGAAGAGCGGTCAGCATTGAGTCTGAGACTATCAATCGCAATATGGATTCTATCAAGGAGTAGCTCATGGCTTTACAAAGGAAAATTGATTATATTGGAGACCAAAATGGACAGAGAAGAGTAGCCTGCAAAATTGGAATGCGTTTACTCGCCCCAAAGACAAAACAATCTTATTTTTTCTGCTCCCCACACAGTGGCCTTGGCAAGGCTGTTGCTGGAATCTACCCGGGAGAGCAATGCAGTGAGACGCTCTTGCTTCCTCCCCCACCCTACAGACATTCAGACATTGCCCCTCCCCCGACCACTCGCCTCCATTCGCTTTGAACCCGCCAGCCTGATGGGCGGGTCTGTGACGGCGCCGAAATGGCTGCTGGACGGATGGCTGCTTGCCGGAGCTAGATTTGTTTTCCCCTGTTGCAAGAGTCGTGTGTTTATGGTGTATGTGCTTTTTGTGCTGAGATTGTTTTTTTTCTGTTCTCACACTGTACTACTAAGGAGCATAGTGTTGGGGGTTATTTTTTTCTTCTCCTCACTTTCCTCATGTAAATGCTGTATTTTCTTAAATTCTGTCATCCTGTTCTGTCTACCCCCTTGTCATATGTATGTTGTGTATGTATGGACAGGTTGATGGCTAATTTCGCTGGTACTTGTGACTAGTGACAATAAAGGGCTACTACTACTACTACTACTACTACATTGTTCACAAATCTGTCTAAATCTGTGTTAGTGAGCGCTTCTCCTTTGCCGAGATAATCCATCCACCTCACAGGTGTAGCATATCAAGATGCTGATTAGACAGCATGATTATTATTGATAATAGTGATTAGCATGATTAGTGCCTTAGGCTGGCCACAATAAAAGGCCGCTCTAAAATGTGCAGTTTTACTGTATTGGGGGAGGGGGTCAGAAAACCTGTCAGTGTCTGGTGTGACCACCATTTGCAGTGCAACACATCTCCTTCGCATTGTTGATTGTGGCCTGTGGAATGTCGGTCCACTCCTCTTCAATGGCTGTGTGAAGTTGCTGGATATTGGCAGGAACTGGAACATGCTGTCGTATACGCTGATCCAGAGCATCCCAAACATGCTCAAAGGGTGACATGTCCGGTGAGTATACTGGCCATTCAAGAACTGGGATGTTTTCAGCTTCCAGGAATTGTGTACAGATCCTTGCAACATGGGCCGTGTTGCAACATAAGTTGATAGTTTTGGATGAATGGCACAACAATGGGCCTCAGGATCTCGTCACTGTATCTCTCTGCATTCAAAATGCCATCAATAAAATTTACCTGTGGTCGTTGCACATAACATATGCCTGCCCATACTATACCCCCCCCGCCCACTTGGGCCACTCGATCCACAACGTTGACATCAGCAAACCGCTCACCCACACGTCGCCATACACGCTGTCTGCCATCTGCCCTGTACAGTGAAAACCTGGATTCATCCATGAAGAGAACACCTCTCCAATGTGCCAGACGCCATAGAATGTGAGCATTTTGCCACTCAAGTCGGTTACTACGATGAACTGCAGTCAGTCGAGACCCTGATGAGGACGACGAGCATGCAGATGAGCTTCCCTGAGACGGTTTCTGACAGTTTGTGCAGAAATGATATTTGGTTATGCAAACCGATTATTGCAGCATTATTGTCCTGGTGGCTGGTCTCAGACGATTTGGAGGTGAAGATGCTGGATGCATCTTCAGGACCCATAGGTCCTGGGCTGGTGTGGTTTACGGTCGTGAGGCCGGTTGGATGCCAAAAACTGCCAAATTCTCTGAAATGCCTTTGGAGACGGCTTATGGTAGAGTAATGAACATTCAATTCATGGGCAACAGCTCTGGTGGGCATTCTGCAGTCAGCATGCCAATTGCACACTCCCTCAAAACTTGCAACATCTGTGGCATTGTGCTGTGCGATAAAAACTGCACATTTTAGAGTGGCCTTTTTATTGTGGCCAGCCTAAGGCACACCTGTGCAATAATCATGCTGTCTAATCAGCATCTTGATATGCCACATCTGTGAGGTGGATGGATTATCTCGGCAAAGGAGAAGTGCTCACTAACACTGATTTAGACAGATTTGTGAACAATATTTGAGAGAAATAGGCCTTTTGTGTACATAGAAAAAGTCTTAGATTTGAAAAATTGGGGCAAAAACAAATGTTATATGTGTGTGTGTGTGTGTGTGTGTGTGTGGTTGTACATGCACACATATGTAGTTGTTTTTTGGGGTTTGTCTTTTTGTTATGTTAGAATCATTATTATACTCTTTTACCTTTTGTTCTTTAATATTTTGAATTGTTCTTAGCGTTATTTTATTTTTTTCATTTAAATGTTACGTTTTGAAATGTTGTTGTATGCATTTGTCATTTTATTTAATTTCTTAATTTTTTTTTAAAACGTGTATATATAGTATTTATAAAGTTTTAGCTTTTAGTTTTGGATCTGTTTTTAGTTGTTTTAATACTAAAATTGATTGCTTCTGTTGTCCTCATTTGTAAGTCGCTTTGGATAAAAGCGTCTGCTAAATGTATTGTAAATGTAAATGTATCCATCCTTCCACAACACATGAAGTTCCTGAAGCTTGCTTTCTGGGGTGAAGCATACAAGTACCGGGTTCTTCTGTTCGACCTTGCTCTATCACCCCGCACTTTCACCAAATGCATGGATGCAGCACTGCCTTCTCAGTGTTTTTAGGGTTCTGAAACACTTTCTGCCAGATCTGAGAAGCAATCATGTAGTTTTTAACACAGACAACACACTGGTGGTCTCTTTCACAATCCAATAGGGGGGATTGCGGTCTCAGGGCTCAGGGAAAACTGCTTTCCCTGAGAGAAATATACCTCCCTGGGCACATTAATCAGGGGGCTGACATCCTGTCACAGCGGGGCTGAGGCCTGGGATATGGAGACTCCACCCTGAGGTGGTGGTGCAGATTTGTAGGGAATTCAGCCAGGCGGAGGTGAATGAGTCTGTGCACCTTTCCCCCAATTGCTATGCTCCCAGGAGTTTTGGAGAGAGTCCACCAGGACGGTGTCCATCTGTTATTAGTACCCCATTCTGACTGGCCCGGGCATGATTCTCAGACCTAGTGTCCCTCCGTGACAGCTCTCCGTGGGAGATTCCGGACAGGAGAGAACTTTTCTTTTAAATCCTTCACTCCCTGCCCAGGGTTGTAGAAGTTATTGGTGTTGCCTCTGAGAGGCCCAACTCATAGATGCTGGTCTCTCAATAGAGGTTGTTGAGACCATACTCCATCCCAGAGCTTCCTCCACGAGGAAACAGTATCCTTGAAGTGGGCTGTTTTCACGTCATGGTGCGTGAATCATCAGCTGGACCCAGTTAACTGCCTGGCTGGTTCAGTGTTCAGTTCCTGCAGGAGCAATTCTCTGCCCTGTAACAACTTAGGTGCCCACTAATGTGCTATTGGCCCATTGTGCTGCAGGCTTTCTGTCCTTCTCCATTTAGAGATCTGGACCAGGAGAAGCATCATTTTGTATGTCCAGTAAGAGCACTTATGTCCACAGAGCTGCCCTGTGGAGGAAAACTGATCCATTGTTTGTCTGCTTTGGTCCACCCAAGAAAGGTTTTCCAGCGACCAAACAGATGTTGAGCAGGTGGCTTGTTAAGACAATCTTATGAGTCCTCTGACCTTTCTTCACCTTTGGGGATCAGAGCTCACTCAACGTGAAGTATAGTAGCTTCTAAAGCCCTTCTTTCTGAAGCGTCCCTGCAGGATATTTGTGATGGTGTGGGCCTTACCTCTCCGCTCACATTTGTCACATTTTACAACTTAGACTTGGGTTCTACTCCATGCTGTAAAGTGCATCTGTCTTAGTTGTGCTCACCATAATTTCACACCAGACAGACATTTGTCAGCATGGTGAAGTGTGTATTGCCATACAAGTTCTCTTGACAGGGAATGTCTCCGGTTACGACTATAACTATGATTTCCTGAGAGGGAATGAGATGCTGTGTACGGTTTTCTTAGCTAGAATAAATGGCATTTGTCAGACACTATTATCCAGAGCCAATATTTTATATAGCATTCATGGTACACGTTTTATTAGTTTTATGCATTACCTGGAAATTAACCCCACAACCTTGGTGTTGCTAGCACCATGCTCTACTGTTTGAGCTACAGAAATGCCATTTGCTTTGCAATATTACTATACATACTTAAGAAGACACTTCTTTTTTGTGAATTATATCACACACTCTTGTTCTGCACATACATATAAAGCACAATCTATATATAGAGAGCAAATGTAATACATATTAATGAAATATGCATAAAAGGTGGAAAACAGACCTTTATTTAGTCATTCCTTCAGGGTGTTGTGAACTTGGTTCTTCTAAAGTGTAGGAAACTCAGAAGAGAAGACCAGGAGACTTCGGATTGGATCGTCAGCAGGATTCTTTATTGAGAGCACAAGCTGGTGGTAGCTGTAGTCATCGAAATCTCAATCTAAGTAACTTTACATGGTTATTTTATAGGCATTTTTGGAGGAGGGATTCTTGGAGGTGGAGACAACTTCAAACAAAGCAAGCACATGAGGGAGGCGGTTGGTTTGTTCCTAAAAATTCCCGTGGTTCTAATCTCATCAACATAATCAAATGCATAGACACTAATCAATTAAACTAACGATTCAGTCTGGGCCAGAAAGCCAGGAAGTCTGGGCCAGGAAGTTGGGCAGAAGAAAGTTCATTTGCAGAACAAAGCTGAATCTCCAGTAGTCTGACTCATTGAACTTACCATTATCATAGAGACAAAAGCACAGCTGTCTAAGCTCAATGGTCAGGAAACGATCTCAAATACCTGAATTGCCTGACAATTTCTTAGTCAGGAAGTGAACATTTAAATAAAATTTGTAATCTCACAAGGGCTTAAATAAATTGGTTCACATTTGCAATTCCTCCTCGGGCAGATGAAAAACAAATGCTTGAAAAGACAAAAAGAGGCACAGATAAAGAGAAGAAGCTTCTCATTAACAACCTATGAATTCTTTATCAGGTCAACAAATGGCTGCAGCACTCATACATCGCAAGAAAACCATGTATCTGTAGGAAATACAACCATGTGTCTGGTCCTCTGAGATGTTGTTTGAATCACATATCCTAATGCTACATAAGAAACGTTTGAATTTCAGTACCAGTGTGGTGACGTACAGCTTTGTGCAGCACCCTGTTATGCTGCGTTAAAGAAATGCACAAAGCAATTTACTAGACTCGCTTTAATAAGGTGTTACCGTCTGTAAAACTCAGCAGGGTTCATGAGTGTACGTGACTGTGATAATGAAGGGGAGAGAATGTGATTTTTATGTGCATGTAATGAGGATGATGGGAGAGGGGTGGTTTAAAGGCACAGCACCCTGCAATTGGGCTGATCTATATTAAAGCAAATAGCGCATTAATCAGATATATACGTGTAAAACTCATCTGATTACGGTCTAAGAATATTCATTACAACTACACAAATTACAACATACTGTGCTCAGAATTATTAATTTAAAGAATTATTGTTTATTCTAATAATTTTAACAGAATGTTTTCTTCTATAGACCACTTAAATAAAAATCATATTAAGTGTAAGTGCTTTGTACTGCGAGCCACTATCAGTAGGCTAATGTAGTAAAGAGCTCAGTGTCTGTACACTGTTGAGGGGAAACAGCAACACAAGGAATTCTAGATAAGCTAAATTACATTTTTTAAAAAGTCAAGAAAGACTTTTCAGGATAGGAGATGGACTAAAAATGAACTCCCAAATATTACTGACAGATTCCAGAATATTAATTCTTCAAACACTTCGAAATTAGTCTGTTTTTTACAACACTTCAGCTTTTGATTCTTATTAAGTGATGGTCATTTTTAGGATTTTTTACCCCAAGTCTCTGAGAACCTGACACAATGCACTTCTGGAGACTCCAGGTAGTACGTTTAGGGAGTTTATTTCTTCTTTCAAGATGGTGACCGTGTACATGGCATGCCGTCTGTCTCCGTGTTGTCTCCATTAGTTTGTTGTTTGCTATCGCTCTATTTATTTGTATATATTGTCGAGATGTCTCGGCTTTGCTTGTCTATGATTGCAAACACTTTTTAATATTAGAGCTTCTGATGATACACTGTATGGAAGATATGTGTTGAGAAACCATCAGACTACATCCCTTCCTCCCTTCCTGGCAGATATACCGGCATTTCTACACAGATCATTATTCCTCGTAAGAAGCGTGGAGGTGTGTTGATTAGATTCAAGGCTTAACTGGCATCCACCTGTGTAATGTTTTCTTGCGATGATGTTACGTTCCTGCTGCCCGGCATTTATTCAGGACTTTGCAGCCTTTGTGGCGGTGATTGCATTAAAATATGATCGCTTTTTAATTATTGGTGATTTTAACATTCCTGTGGGCTGTGAATCCAAACCTCTGGCTAAAAAAATTCTCAGTCTAATTGATTTGTTTAATCTCATGCAGCTGTCACTGGTCCGATCCATGAAAAGGAAATACTTTGGACCTTGTGTTGTCGTATGGTTTATGTATTACTATCAGTGAAATACAACCCGAATTCCGGAAATGTTAGGATGTTTTTTAAATTTGAATAAAATTAAAACTAAAAGACTTTAAAATCTCATAAGCCAATATTTTATTCACAATAGAACATAACAAATATTTAAACAGAGAAATGTTACACTTTTATCGACTAAATTAGCTCATTTCAAATTTGATGCCTGCTACAGGGGCCTGTACAATGATTGTAGATTAACAAATTCAGAGTTATAGGATACGTTGAGTTGACAAAACCAAACCACTCTAATCTACCATGTGTCAGGGTTGGTGGAATGGAAGAGAGCGAGGACCCAATCGCTGGAGGAAAATAGGCTTTTATTAATAATAACAAACAAAAACCACCCCGTAGGGGAAAAACAGACTGGCTGGCTAGCAGGCAAGGCAGAGCTGGACAAGGCAGGACACAGACGACATCAAACATTAGGTAACGAACCCACACGGAACTGCAAACACAAGGAGATTATAAAGGGAGCAAATGATGAGGGTAACGAGGGAAAACAGCTGGGGAAAATGAATCAATAAACAGGTAACAAGATGGGTGGGGTCAAGACAAATTGACATGAGAGCACGTGGCACACAGAAAACTAGGACAGAAGCCACGTACTCACACAAAACAGAAACACAAGCACATGGCCAGCAAACAAATCACCAGCCATGTGCAAAACAGGACATGAACACGCAGCTAATGAGAAAACTCATAAGCCACGTGTTCACACAAGACATGACAACATGAAAGCACGCAGCCAATGAATATACAAGCTGCGTGCCACACAGCACAAGATACAACATAAATGTCAAACACAAAACAATGTACGCAGACGAGAGAGCGTGCGACTCGAGCACACTCGAAGCAGCGCGCTCACATGAAAACCCGGACATGACGGGAGTATCAGAGCTCTGTCACAAAACCATGAATGACACTAGACCGAAGTGACAGAACCCTGACACCATGAAGCTGATCATCAACTTTATGTCAACTCTGGCTTGATCCTGAGTTAATGGAGCGCGTGCACATGAATGTGTGACATCATCGGCGAACAGCCAATCACAACACAGAGCAAGTGTGATTGACTTCTCGTGAGAGAGCCAGCGAGATTCAAAACTCTTTTGTTAAAGCTTAAGAGATTAAAGAATATGAGGAATTTAAACGCATTTCCACTATCAGTGCAGTCACAAGTGAAACTGGTGAAGTTACATTTACATTTATGCATTTAGCAGACGCTTTTATCCATTCAGGCTATACATTCTTTTTTTATCAGTATGTGTGTTCCCTGGGATAATAATAATATATAGTGATAGAGAGTCAAACATGTAAGGTCACATGTATCCATTTTTAAAGTGTTATATATTGATTCTACCACTTATTTATATTACATATCATCTGTATATATTCATATTCATTTAAAATATATTATTTATAATAATTGTTAAACTAAACGTGCTTGTGTGTGATATAGTAATAATAATATAAATCATATTTAAATTGTAATTAACATTAAAGCCAGACAATTTTGTTTCATTTCTTTTTTTTAAGGTACTTCATAGTGACTTTTAATTTGTAGGAAGAGAAACTGGGGGAGTGACTTTTTTTGCATCAGACACGTTGTGTCACTTTGCTCTCATCTGACTGGTCCAATTTCAGTTGGAGATCATAAGAACCCAGAACATAACATGTCCCGGAGCAGGTTAGCTGTGGAGTGTAAGTTACTATGGCAATGAACGCAGCTAAAAGTCAAGCCCCTTTCATGGTACCTAAACCCCAGGATTGGTGCAAACTAAACTTATTTATTCCGAGGTCACCGTAGTCTCCTTATCCAGCCCAGATGATCACTGCAGTCACTGGATCCAGTCCGTATCCAGCCCAGATGATCACTGCAGTCACCGGATCCAGTCCGTATCCAGATCAGATGATCACTGCAGTCACCAGATCCAGTCCGTATCCAGATCAGATGATCACTGCAGTCACCAGATCCAGTCCTTATCCAGATCAGATGATCACTGCAGTCACCAGATCCAGTCCGTATCCAGACCAGATGATCACTGCAGTCACCAGATCCAGTCCGTATCCAGATCAGATGATCACTGCAGTCACCGGATCCAGTCCGTATCCAGATCAGATGGTCACTGCAGTCACCGGATCCAGTCCGTGTCCGGATCAGATGATCACTGCAGTCACCAGATCCAGTCCGTATCCAGATCAGAGGATCACTGCAGTCACCAGATCCAGTCCGTATCCAGATCAGATGATCACTGCAGTCACCAGATCCAGTCCGTATCCAGATCAGATGATCACTGCAGTCACCAGATCGAGTCCGTATCCAGATCAGATGATCACTGCAGTCACCAGATCCAGTCCGTATCCAGATCAGATGATCACTGCAGTCACCAGATCCAGTCCGTATCAAGATCAGATGATCACTGCAGTCACCAGATCCAGTTCGTATCCAGATCAGATGATCACTGCAGTCACCAGATCCAGTCCGTATCCAGATCAGATGATCACTGCAGTCACCAGATCAGTCCGTATCCAGATCAGATGATCACTGCAGTCACCAGAGATCAGTCCGTATCCAGATCAGATGATCACTGCAGTCACCAGATCCAGTCCGTATCCAGATCAGATGATCACTGCAGTCACCAGATCCAGTCCGTATCCAGACCAGATGATCACTGCAGTCACCAGATCCAGTCCGTATCCAGATCAGATGATCACTGCAGTCAACAGATCCAGTCAGTCACCAGATCCAGTCCGTATCCAGATCAGATGGTCACTGCAGTCACCAGATCCAGTCCGTATCCAGATCAGATGATCACTGCAGTCACCAGATCCAGTCCGTATCCAGACCAGATGATCACTGCAGTCACCAGATCCAGTCCGTATCCAGATCAGATGATCACTGCAGTCACCAGATCCAGTCCGTATCCAGATCAGATGATCACTGCAGTCACCAGATCCAGTCCGTATCCAGACCAGATGATCACTGCAGTCACCAGATCCAGTCCGTATCCAGATCAGATGATCACTGCAGTCACCAGATCCAGTCCGTATCCAGATCAGATGATCACTGCAGTCACCAGATCCAGTCCGTATCCAGATCAGATGATCACTGCAGTCACCAGATCCAATCCGTATCCAGACCAGATGATCACTGCAGTCACCAGATCCAGTCCGTATCCAGATCAGATGATCACTGCAGTCACCAGATCCAGTCCGTATCAAGATCAGATGGTGGATCAGCACCTAGAGACGACCTCTACAGCTCTTAAAGTCAGCGGAGACCAGGACACCTAGATGAGCCCCAGAGACAGATCTCCAGTGAGGACTTTGGATAAAAGCGTCTGCTAAATGACTAAAAAGTAAAAAAGTACAAGCGCTATATAAATAAAGGTGACTTGACTTGACTAAACTGAAACTTACCTGGATAGCCAGCAAATCATGCTTAATGTGACAGGCCCCAGGTCTCAAAAGTTGGCACGGGGGCAACAAAGGGCTGAAAAAGCAAGAAATGTTGAAAAGATTCAGTTGGGGAAACATCTAGTAACTAATTAAGTTTATTGACATCAGGTCTGTTACATGATTAGCTATAAAATGGATGTCTTAGAGGCAGAGGCTTTGTCCAAATACCCACACTTGCAGTCGTGGCCACTTGAGAGCACATGTGCACGACAGGAAGTAAGTGGGCAAGTCTGTCCCATGTCTTCAAAATGCCAAAGTGCAATGCATTTAATGGATTCTAAATTCACACGGTATCTCGAATACCGGCCTGCAGATCTTTCACTTATAGAGAACATTTGGCACATCATTAAACGGAAAATACTTCAAAGACGACCACGAACTCTTCAGCTTCATTAAGATTAAAGTGGTTTTGAATTTGGTAAAATGTGCTTGGAAAAATATATGATCAGAATATCAACTTGCCTAATAATTATGCACGCAATGTATATAAATAAATATCAAAACTTATTTTAATTAATTCCATTCAAAGGATTCAATTAAAATATTTACATTTACAGAAGTACCATTCTTTTATGTAAAATGTTTAAAGAGTAAAAAATTGACTGGATTAACTGCATTAAATATATGTATAAGTGTATGTGTTTGATTCTCGGTTTTGCACACTTGCATACTTCAGGCATTTACACATTAAGGGTAAATTTATAGGACAAAAATGTACTTCAAATGGAAGCATTTTTCCTTTACGATTTTAAAAAGATTCCTGTAAAGATGACTAAATCCCTGTTCATACGAATCTGCAAAAATGAGTGAAAAACACTTACAGTATACATTAGTTGGCAATGTCACTTTATAAAGAAATATATGCACACCAATGTCTAAAGACTGAACATGCAATATAAAAAGAGGAGATTATGGGATGTTTGAAAAACTTGCATTTGGAACCCATTTTCAAAAATGAAAAGTTTTCCTCGTGTACCCATAGAGACAAGACGTGGAGACGAAGAGCTTGAGTGTGATGGAGGGAAACTGCTGACCGGGAAACACTCTATAGTGATCATCCTGTCATTTGCTCTGCCTGATTAGTCAAACACCAGAACACTCAGTCAACATGAATAGAGGTCCAGAGTGTCACAGCAGCAAGAATAACCTGCAGTCTAGAAGTATGGCAAGCCGTTTGGACTTTTATTCCTTCACAGGATATGAATATTTGGTATCAACAATTCAATTTTTACTAGTTAAATTGCTAATTCTTGATATTCTTGACACTATAGATCATGACATACTCATAGATCGGTTAAAAAAACTATACAGGTATTCAAGGGCAGGCTTTAAGATGGCTTAGATCCTACATTTCCGATCGCTACCACTTTATTTAAACGGGGAGGCATCTCAATTATCACCAGTAAAGTATGGAGTACCACAAAGATCTGTCCTAGGTCCTCTGCTAGTTTCAATATACATGTTGCCCCTTGGTAATATTATTAGAAAATACATGATTAGTTTTTATTGTTATGCTGATAATACTCAACTATATATCTCAAGATTACCAGATTCAATTTCTTATTTGTGTTTAGAGTGTGTTAATTTTTTTTTAAGATTAGATGACCAATAATTTTCTCCTATTAAATTCAGATAAGACAGATATATTACATATTGGACCTAAAAACAGTACACAGAATATCTTGGATCACAATTTGCAACTAGACGGATGTACTGTTACTTCCTCTACAGTCAAAAATCTGAGTGTTATATTAGACAGCAATTTATCTGTTGAAAATCATATCAGTTGTGCGGATCACTCCGCTGTGGCAACCCCTGATAATGGGAACAGCCGAAGAAAGAGAGAGATCAATTCAGAATAAAAACCGTCAGCATCGAATACACATATTATTTATTTAATTAGTAAAACTGAATAAAACCAAGCTTTATTTCCAGCACAAGCACATGACCATGCTGGTAAACCTGTAGAACAATTACATATACTAGATGAAACAAGTTTATTTCACTCAAATACTACTGAAGTCTATTGTACTTAACAGAAGTTAGATAACCGATTGTAATAAGCAGAACTCATACTGAGGGAGTTACAGCAGATTTAATATTCCCAGCACACTTTGCTTCGGGGTGTTAAGGAAAAGTAAAGGTTGAAATTAAGTGTTCTTTTGTGTGTTTTTACACAAGATTAGTATAGATCTGTTAGTGTTTAATGTTGTTACATTGGAATGAAAATGGGTTGCTGTATTTGGGGGAGAGTTACCATTGTGCTGAAGAGTAGAATATGTGGGTTGAAGGTGGCCCAAAAATTACATTAATATTATGTATTGTTTTATTTAAAAAGCAATGCTTGAGGATTGTAATTACATCAACACATGCATGTGAACGTATGCTAAAACTAGCTAGCAATTAACTTGCAAATATTTAAGCTAATGTTTATGCTTGTTTTTGTAATTTAGTGGATATTAAATATTAAGAATTTTCTCTTTTTTGGACTCAAATATTTATAAATATAAGTACTTTCTGAAATTAAACAGGCAAAGGCAGTCAGTTTCCTCAGATGGTTTGAGTTTTGAGAGGTGTCACTTACACAGACATGTGCACTATCATTTAAGGAGTAAGGTATGCGAGCAGCCCTCGCTGTGAGGCGATGCAGTCACGCAGTCGCTGTGACCCTCAAGCTGCGGTCACTAATCTGCAGGGATTTACCTCTGCTGGGGCTACTCTGCTATTTTTATCCTGGAGGAGAATGAAGACTAAACCACCCTGAGGACCAAATCTATCACTTTAACCCCCTCAGACACCCCTGAGAGGCTCTGAGCTGATGATCACATACCGTCTACAGTTGCAGTAAAGATTTTACCTCCAGTGTGCCATAGTCTGTGTCTTCATGTCGTGCCTGCAAAAACAAACCATGATTTTATATAGTAACAGTTTATGAACATTTCTGACTGATTAGACATTCTTTGAGACAGTGATATTTTAGTGTCATTGCTATAGTATTATAGGTTTTTGTAATATTTTTAATTATTCTTGTTTGGCCATTTTATTAGTTTTTAATGTCTATATTGTTTTATATAATCTAAATTTCGTTTTTTTTTGTCTATATAGTATTTTATAAATTTTAATTTATCTTTTTTTATATTGTTTGCAGTATTTCAAGTTAAAGTAAATTAAAATGATAAACCCTGCTTTGAAAATAAAATACGTTTTTTTATATTTTATTTTCAATTAACGTTTATTTTGTTTCAAGTTATGACTTAGACTGTCCAAACATCAGTCATTGTCCATACAGACAAAGTGATCATAAATTTGTCTACATTCTACAGTATGTTCTATGTTTGAATAAATCAGGTTCTAAACTAAAGCAAAGCTCTTACTGGTGGGAAACTGCATGTTAATGAGATGGAGTGTATTCCATGTTGATTTAACACCTCATAAATAGTCACAGCCATACAGTGTGACTCCAGCAGATGTGTTCTGACTCCTCAGGATGACTTTCTCCTGTCTTACAGATACAGATGGCAACACACGTCATATTCCTGCAACAGCCATCTGCCTTCAGGATATAGTTAGGTTTGAGTTTGAGGCTGGTGAAATTGAAGGATTTCAAACATGTACATTAAAATGCCATCTACTGAGTAAAACATATTATCTTCATCTAAGAATGTTTTGGTATTAGTACTGGAAAACAACAAGATACTGAGTAAGAATGTATTTTTTGATCCAAACTTTAACTCAACGGCCTGTAGACCTCGATTGACTTGTTCGTGTGTATTTGATTAAGGTTGGAAGTAAACTTCGCAGGAAGTGACCCTCATGACGGGGTGTGAATATTGCTGGTCTAGAGAGCAGGTTTCTCACAGCAGTGAATTATGTGAATGCCTGGGTCAGGACCTGAAATGGGGCCTGTGCCAGCAGAGAGATTGAATTAAAATGTTTGGGCTACAGTTAACTAAGTCCATAGTGGATTAACCATCTGAGATCTACTTAGAGGAATTTCACTAATATGCTTTCTCTAAATAGACTGTACTCTATCTGGCTCAGGAACGTTTTGGTGTTTTTGTGGGATTGTTCTCATTGAAGGTCAGGCCATGTAAGCAGTGATGGATAGATTACTTACTGTACACATTTTAGTCCATTACTGATTTCAAATGACTGATTTTAATGATGAAAAATGTAATTGATTTATTACATTACAAGCTTTAAGTAAGACAATCTCTACCTCTCATTCCATCCTGATGATCTGACGATAGCTGCTCACATCTCAGCATGTCTAGCGGACATTTCTAGCTGGATGAAGGACCATCACCTTCAACTAAACCTAGCTAATACAGAACTGCGTGTGGTTCCATCAAACCCATCACTTCATCACAATTTCACCATCCAGTTAGGCACATCAAACATAACTCCTTCAAAAACAGCCAGAAACCTTGGAGTTGTGATTGATGATCAGCTGAATTTCACAGACCACATCGCTAAAACTGCCCGGTCCTGCAGATTTGCTTTATTCAACATCAAGAAGATCAGGCCCTTTCTTTCAGAACATGCAACACAACTCCTTGTTCAGGCTCTTGTTCTGTCCAGACTTGACTATTGCAATGCTCTTCTATCAAACCTTTACAATTAATCCAGAACGCGGCAGCAAGATTAATCTTTAATGAGCCAAAAAGAACGCACGTCACACCTCCGTTTATCAGTTTGCACTGGTTACCAATAGCTGCCCACTTAAAATTCAAGGCATTAATGTTTGCCTACAGAACCACCTCTGGCTCTGCACCCGTTTACCTAAATTCATTACTTCAGACTTATGTGCCCTCTAGAAGCTTGCGTTCTGCAAGTGAACAACGCATTACTGTACCATCCCAAAGAGGCACAAAATCCCTTTCACAGACTTTTACATGAACTGTTCCCTCCTGGTGACCTGCCTTACTCAATACCAGCAGCTGAATCCTGAGCCATCTTCAAGAATCGGCTAAAAACACATCTCTTCCATCTGTATTTGACCCTCTAACTCTAGCACTCTCTATTCTAATTCTATTCATTAAAAAAAACCTTGCTACGTGTACTGCATTAGGCTAACTGAGACTTGTTATAGTCCTTGCATATTGCTCTTTTGTTGGTTTTGACTGCTACCATTATCCGCATTTGTAAGTCGCTTTGGATAAAAGCATCTGGTAAATGACTAAATGTAAGTAATCTAATCAGAATTTTTTAGATTACTCTTAGGTTTCTTGTGATCAGTTATTTACATGTATGCATTTAGCAGACGCTTTTATCCAAAGCGACTTACAGTGCATTCAGGCTATAAGTATATATATTTTTGTCAGTATGTGTGTTCCCTGGGAATTGAACCCAAGACCTTTGCGCTGCTAACGCAATACTCTACCACTGAGCCACAGGAACACAGGTTATATGATGTCCATGAAGTTTTACATTATGTCAGAATTTTCTAAACTGGTGTTCTTAAAGGAACAATATTTTAAGGAAGGAAGGATAGTTTTAATATAGACATAATAAACAGTCTAAATAAAATACTAAAAAAGATGTGAACATACTCAACAGAGAACTGTGAACATGCAAATGTCTTGAATGTCTTGCGCACTTCGAGAGCAAAATACTCAACAGAAACGCAAATTGTTTTTTTATAGAAAATATTAAGACTTCCTTAGATAAAGGTGGTGTAGTTGGAGCAGTGTTCCTTGATTTAAAGAAAGTCTTTGATACGTTAATCATAGAATCCTTATGTCTAAGTTATCTTGTGTTAATTTCTCATCACATACACTTAACTGGATAGAGTCGTATCTATCAGATAGAGTTCAGTGGGTTAGAGCACAAAATCACCTATCCAGTGATTTAGGTACATCGACTGGTGTTCCACAAGGATCTATCTTGGGTCCAATGCTTTTTGCTATGTATATAAATGATTTTCATCTTGCATGTCCTGGCATTAATATACAAATGTATGCGGACGATAGAGTAATTTATATACATGGTAATAGTCTGACACAAATTGCTAATTAACTTACGAATTCTATGTTTAATGTGTCGGCATTGCTAAAAAATAATTGCTCACAACTAAATGTGTCCAAAACAGTATGTATGTTTTTCTCTAAGTCTAACAGTATTATTAAAGAGCCGGGTGTTTACGTGTCAGGGGTGAGGCGGCAGGTAGTGCCTTAATATAAATATCTGGAAATAGTGACTGATTCTAAACTTTAATTTAAAGCTCAAGTTAAAAAGGTTTGTAAGCAGGTTAAATTTTAAATCTATAATTTTAAGTTTATTAGAGATTCCATGTCATTAGAGGCAGCTGAGATGTAGATGTATTCTATGGTTATTTCTCACATGACTTACTGTTTAATCACCTGGTCTCAGACGAGTTCAGTGACACTGAAACCATTAGAGTCCTTTTACAGACGTACACAAAGTCTTTGATAAGAAATCAGTACATTATCATCATTGTCCAATAATTATAAAATATAATTAGTTAAATAGGGAAACCATGATTAAGTATGCAAATGTATGCTCGATGTATAAAATGATTTTGGGTTTATCTTCTCCCCCTCTTGGTCAGTTAGTATTAGAACAATTGGTCATCGCTCTACAAGAGGCGCATTAAGAGGAGACTGTATCATACCGCTTAGATGAAGTAAATTTAGTCAGTCTGCTTTTCTGTCAAAGCTGTACGAGAATGGAATACTATTCCGACAACTATAAGAGATCTAGACACATATTCTTTATTTCCGGTTCAATTGAAGAATTGGTTAATCAGTACTCAGATTTGTCAACACTAGAATCTTCAATCTGCTATATAGCCATCCTATTATTGTTTGCATTGTTTTTAATTTGATCATATGTTGTTTTCAATAGCCTACTGTATGATGTATTGTGTAATTATTACATTTTCTAGTATGTATTTTTCATAAAATTTTCTTTAGGGTGACTTGTAACATCTTGTCCAGGGACTACGGATGAAAAATAGCCTTTGGCTAACTCTGGTACATTTACAGGAATGTTTTATTAATGTACAATGTCCCTGTCAAACTAAATAAAAATAATAATTAAAGATAAGTATGTGTATTAATTTAAAAAATGTTGCTGCTAAAAAAAAGTTAGGGGAAAAGAAAAGTTACTTTAAATGAAAACAAATGAAGATTGTTGGAGTACATTTTTACACAATAATTGAACTTAACACAGCGACCAGCAATGACTGTGACAAACTGACCACTGACATTCCTCCCTCTTCTCTTTTGTGTTGTGATTGAGGTCACTGTAGATCTGCTCACATTAGGCTGAACCCTCTGCCTGGCTTCGGTCTGATTCATGACATGTTCATTTAGAGGGACTCACTTCTCTCTCCTTGCTCTCCTTTTCTTAAACTCTTTCAGTTGTGGGCATTGAAATCTGGCCCTTTCTTCTCATCTTCCTCCAGCGTCCTCATTATTTGTTTGCCCTGGGTATCCACAGGTGACCGCTTTTATAAAACGCCAGGTTATGATGTAGTGGTTATATTAATAATTTATTAAACAGAATTTCCCGTGCTTCTTGCATTGCCAACCTAGCAAAAACTGCGGGTTTTGAAATAAACATTTGAAATCTGTTTGAGAAAAATACATATTCATATTCCTTTTGTATTTAACATAATAATAATAATAATTACACAAGATTTATGCTCTACAATATTAGTGAACAAACATAATTTGATATCCCTATTTGTAGCTCAGTTACTTGTATTAATATTAATTATTTTTATGTACATTTTTTGTGGGCAAATTAAAGTATGGTACAAAATAAAATTCTCCATCTCCAGTAATCATCTACCACTTTCTCCCACTGCTTTAACAAACTGTAAAAATAGTGTAATTTTAACTGTAAAATGGTAAAAACCAGTAATTTCTCTGTGTCTGTGATGAATGGCTGTATATTATAAAGGTTAAAGCCTAGTTAAAGTTTGGTCCTCTAATATTATATCAGTGATATCCGTATAACAGCTAATTAAATGTACAGTTTTTGTTACTGTAGATGTAAGTTCAATTAATAAAAGCTAAAATGTTGCTACTGTATTTTTTACAGTAAAGTGTTGGTAACCACGGTTGATATTGAATTTTTTTTTTTTACAATGTAGGAAGACAATTCTACAACAACCTATTTGAGGTGAATAATTCCCACCATCTCAATAAGAACATCATCACTGAGGAAGTTCATGAAGTGCATCTGCTTGAGGCCTGTCTCACACTGACAGCGTTTCAGTCATTTTCATCATTACTACTGAGACTGCACTGAATATTTCACGAGGAGGGCAACATTTACATCCAAATGATAAAGCACAGAAATCAGACACAAAAGTGAAGCTATAAACTGTTTAAAACATCTGGATTCAGTCATACTTACTGAATATATTGTGTTAGTATGTCTGATACTGTGTGTTTATCCTGCATCAATGTTCAAACAAAGAGTAGTTTGCCAAACTTTCTGTTGCTTCATTAAACATTATATTGCTAATTATTATGTTGGTTCATGCACTAAAAAAATGGTGTAGAATTTACTTTGAAACAATTTTCACTCAGAAATTGCTAGTAATTTGCACAAATAATTACAACAAAAATAAGTATTGAATTAAACATGAAATTTTGAGAAAGCATTTTCTTATAAACAAACTCCAGTGATCTTTATTTTTTTGACAACTTAGGAAAATATTTTTTTACAGTGTAGGTCAGCAGTGCATTTTCAGTTTGTTTTTTATTGAGTTGAATGTGGGAAAAATATGCTCTGCACTAAAAAAACTGCTTCTGGGACAGCGCAACACTATTAATGTGGGTCACTCCATTCCAGACTCTTGACACTTTACCCCGGACTCCATTTCCCATAATCCTTTGCCCGGACTCATCAGCACTCAGCAACTGCAGTCACCTGTCTCTCATCACCTCATCAGTCACACACTATAAGAATGACACACACACAGTCTTACACCGCTGATGATTGATAGTCAGCCTGTAATGTTTCGTAGTCTCAATGCCTTTGTGTTTTGATTGTTTGCTGCCTGCTTTGACCATTGGCAGTTTATTGGATTACTCTTTGGGATTTGCCTTGGATATTACTGTTTTGCTCCTGTCTGACTATGATCTGAATAAAGCTGCATTTGGACCTTTGACTCTGTTGTCACGTTCCACACGTTACACAAATGCAGAATATGTGGAACACACTAAAGGTTTTGGAGCACATGTTCAGGGCACAGAGTTATTTTACACATGTTTTTCATCCATAAAGACTAGGACATTAATTGCAGGGACAGTTCACCTGAAGCCCCTCTGGAAATCTTCTCATGGTCAGGTCAGTGCACTGCCTGCCAGCCAGCAGAGGATGGAGGCAAATTCAGGACACACCACTGTGACTGCTTACAAACTCACTTAAAACCCTGAACAACATCAATTCACCTATTTTAGGATGGAGTTCATTATTATCAAAACATTGTGTATACTGAAGATAACTGGATTACAGATATTGATTGCTTTTTAAACGTCAATAAACCTGCATCTGGAAAAACTCAATTTTATGTTGGCGGCGATAGTCTCGTAGGCAGTGTGCCGACATATAGAGCTGTTGTCTTCGGGTGTTCAGAGTTTGAGTCCTGGCTCGTGAACTAGGGTGGGGTTATATATACATGTACACTGTATATATTCAATTACATAAACAAAATAATACATTTTTTTTCTCTCTCCGCTGTATGGGCACCATGATTTTGGATTATACCAATATTAGACCAGCAGTTAAAACCAATTGCATGGTTGTTTCTGTGTTTTCAGGTCATATGCATACATGCACTAATGATACCATTTTGATGAAATCAATACTGAAGTTTCAGTAGCACTTTATTTCACAGTCTTCTTCCGCATGTACATATTATGTTATTTTAGTAAATACAGTAACTATGTAATAACCATGAACCTACCCCTATGTACACTGTAAGTACATGTAAGTGCCCATATTGTATAAATAAATCATAAATTAACTGAAATTTCTGCTTTAGAAATGTAACTGGCTGTACAATAATGTAGACATTTTAATTGACCTTGAGCCATCTTTTAATGCACATATAGTTTATATTTCAAGCACAGCTTGCCGAAAATGATTCATCTGGAAGGTGTGTTATTACTCACAGAAATGTGAGAGACGATGAAGGACTTCTGAGTTGCTGTTTGTTGAATGAAATGTGATGAGGCGGGACAGGGTTATGAGGACATTGGATAAATACATCTAATCCTAATGTTCCTAAACTGAACCCTAATCCTGTTGGGTGGCGCTTTGATTATCTGGATATGATTTGAAATGTTCTGATCTCATTATCTTGTTCATATGGATCAGATTACTTATTTACTTTTAAAATTAATGACAAAGGATTAATTTGTTGTTATTTGTGATAAGAATTTTATTTTAATGAGAATTATATGAACAGATTTCAGGAATGAATTATGCTTGTAAAACAAGGAAAACCTTATAATTTTGTTAGCTGGATTATCTTCAAAGCACACACTAGATTTAATTTAGATCCACCCATGCAGACACACAACTATAACTACAGTCAGAGGCACAGAGCTGCTCTGTGAACATAAGACACTGTTGGAAGGTTGCCAGTGCTGACGAGATCCCTCAGGCCTGCGTTTGCCCTCCACATCACTCCAGGCTGCCAGAATTTCCCTGCTGTACTGCTGGAGCCCCATACTGATTAACAGCCAAACTATATATAATTAAATGCATAATCACCTTTTGTCTCTGTGCTCTAGGAGATCCCTCGCTGAATGTCTTGATGCACGTCTTTTCTCATTTAAACAGACCCCCCACTAACTAAACGACATCAAGCCTGTTTGATCCCAAAAGCAAAAACCGAATGAGTCACCGGCAAAGTTTTGTCACAGTTAGGAAATAGAGGGTACAACGGGGCTAAAGGCACACCCTAAGAACAATTTTGGTATTTCCTGCACCTAAAATGTATAATTTAATAATGCAGAAAAAAATATGTGCTTGTATTGAACATTAATGGAGCAACAGATTTTGTGTGAAAGTAAATCATACAAGTTGTTTATTTTGTTTAAAAATCTCAAATGTATGAGGTGGTAAGGGGGCCTTTTACCCCACACACGGGGTAAAATGCTTACCAGAATGGGGTAACAGGCTCACAGTATTGATACAAATACTTCAGCTAAAATAATGTTGTTTAAAATTATTTAATTTACGTTAATACTTGTTCAAAACAATCACTTTAGCTAAGTTTGTTTGTAAAAAAAAAATGTGTTCAATAAACATACTGTCATTAAAATATGTAATATAATAAAACAAATTGTGAATGCAGAAACAAAATAATTTTAAAAAGTAAAGATTTGTTTTGGGAGATCCCATAATAATTGAATATAGATTTACAGTAGTAACAACAAATTATTTTATATTATATTATTAATATCATGTTTTTAAATATGGTTTCATTCTAAACATGGTGATTATCTCTAATATGGACACCCAACATGATATATTATATTTACCGTCTGAACCCAACCATGTCATGTCAACAAATGGAAAAGTCAGCCATCGATGAATTATCATGTTAATTACTGTCAAGTCAAGTCAAGTCACCTTTATTTATATAGCGCTTTTAACAATACAAATTGTGACAAAGCAACTGCACAATAACAAAAAGAGAAAATAGTGTCAATAATGTAAAATGACAAGATTAAACACTCAATTTTCAGTTCAAGGCATTTCATTATTGAATTCAGTGATGGAATCATCCAGCTCAGTTTAGATCAAAAAGTTTCTGTTCAATCAAGTCGACGATATTGCTGGAAATTAAGTGTCCCCAACTAAGCAAGCCAGAGGCAAAAGCGGCAAGGAACCAAAACTCCATTGGTGACAGAACGGAGAAAAAAACCTTGGGAGAAACCAGGCTCAGTCGGGGGGCCATTTCTCCTCTGGCCAGACGACACATCAGTTCAATTCCAACTGCTGCAAAGTCAGATTGGAGGGCTCAACTGGTTCCCGAGGTCTTTTCCTGTTGGCTGTCTAGGTGACGGGGTCCTCACTGGGGGTCTGTCTCTGGGGCTCATCTAGGTGTCCTGGTCTCCGCTGACGTTCAGGGCTGTAGAGGTCGTCTCTAGGTGCTGATCCACCATCTGATCTGGTGAATGCAGTGACCTTGGAATAAGAAAGAAACAGACTAATATTAGCGTAGATGTCAATCCTTTTACGATGTAACAAGTACATCATGTGTTATGTGAAGTGTCCCCGGTTCCGGTTGATCTAATTAATGCAGCCTAACAATCCTTCAGCGGATTTGAATAATAGAAGTGTATTAGTGCATTATGTGTATGCCAGGTTAAAGAGATGGGTCTTTAATCTAGATTTAAACTGACAGTGTGTGTCTGCCTCCCGAACAGTGTTTGGTAGATTTTCCAGAGTTGGGCGCTAAATAAGAAAAAGATCTGCCGCCTGCAGTCGATTTTGATATTCTAGGTATTATCAAATGGCCAGAGTTTTGAGAACGCAGCGGACGTGAAGGACTATAATACGATAAGAGCTCGCTCAAATACTGAGGAGCTAAACCATTCAGGGCTTTATAAGTAATTAACAAGATTTTAAAATCTATACGATGTTTAGTAGGGAGCCAGTGTAGTGTTGACAGAACTGGGCTAATGTGCTCATACTTCCTGGTTCTAGTAAGAACTCTAGCTGCTGCATTTTGAACCATCTGTAATTTGTTTATTAAGCATGCAGAACAACCACCCAATAAAGCATTACAATAATCTAACCTTGAGGTCATAAACGCATGAATTAATATTTCTGCATTTGACATTGAGAGCATAGGTCTTAGTTTAGATATATTTTTAAGATGAAAAAATGCAGTGTTACAAATGCTAGAAACGTGGCTATCAAAGGAGAGATTACTATTAAATAGCACACCAAGGTTCCTGACTGATGATGATGAATTTACAGAGCAGCCATCAAGTGTTAGACAGTGTTCTAGGTTATTACTTGTGGGGGTTTTAGGTCCGATAATTAACACCTCTGTTTTTTCAGAATTTAGCAGTAAGAAATTACTCGTCATCCAGTTTTTTTATATCGACTATGCATTCCATAAGTTTCTCAATTTGGTGTGTTTCACCAGGCCGTGAAGAAATATAGAGCTGAGTATCATCAGCATAACAGTGAAAGCTAACCCCGTGTTTCCTAATGATATTTCCCAAGGGTAACATATAAAGCGTGAAAAGTAACGGTCCTAGTACTGAGCCTTGAGGAACTCCATACTGCACTTGTGATCGATATGATACCTCTTCATTCACTGCTACGAATTGATGGCGGTCGGATAAGTATGATTTGAACCATGCTAATGCACTTCCACTAATGCCAACAGAGTTTTCAAGTCTATTCAAAAGAATGTTGTGATCGATAGTGTTGAACGCAGCGCTAAGATCCAGTAGAACTAATAGAGAGATACAACCACGAACAGATGATAAGAGCAGGTCATTTGTAACTCTAATGAGAGCAGTCTAAGTACTATGATACGGTCTAAATCCTGACTGGAAATCCTCACAGATATCATTTTTCTCTAAGAAGGAATATAATTGTGAGGATACAATCTTTTCTAATATCTTTGACAGAAAAGGGAGATTCGAGATCGGTCTGTAATTAACTAGATCTTTGGGGTCAAGTTGTGTTTTTTTAATGAGAGGCTTAATAACAGCCAATTTAAAGTTTTTGGGGACATATCCTAATGACAATGACGAATTAATAATAGCCAAAAGAGGATATATGACTTCTGGAAGCACCTCTTTTAGTAGTTTAGATGGAATAGGGTCTAACATACATGTTGTTGGTTTAGATGATTTAACAAGTTTATACAATTCTTCCTCTCCTATAGTAGAGAATGAGTGGAATTGTTCCTCAGGGGATCTATAGTGCACTATTTGATGTGATAATATAGCTGACGGCTGTATGGTAACAATTTGATCTCTAATAGTATCAATTTTAGAAGTAAAATAGTTCATAAAGTCATTACTGCTGTGCTGTTGGGAAATGTAAACACCTGTTGATGCTTTATTTTTTGTTAATTTTGCCACTGTATTGAATAAATACCTGGGGTTATGTTTGTTTTGTTCTAAAAGAGATGAAAAGTATTCAGATCTAGCAGTTTTTAAAGCTTTTCTGTAGGAAGGCGTACTTTCCCGCCAAGCTATATGAAATACCTCTAGTTTTGTTTTCCTCCAGCTGCGCTCCATTTTCCGGGCTGCTCTTTTTAGAGTGCGAGTGTGCTCATTATACCACAGTGTTGGACTCTTTTCCTTAATCTTCCTTAAGCGTAAAGGAGCAACTGTATCTAAAGTGTTAGAAAAGAGAGAGTTCATAGTTTCTGTTACATCATCAAGTTGTTCTGAGCTGTTGGATATGCTGAGGAATTGAGATAAATCAGGAAGATTACTTACAAAGCAGTCTTTGTGGTAGAAGTGATGTTATACCATATTTATAAGAAGGAGTTGAATTTATGCTTTAACTATATGGAGTTTACACAAGACTAGATAATGATCTGATATATCATCGCTTTGCTGCAGAATTTCAACACCATTAACATCAATGCCATGTGACAGTATTAAATCTAGAGTATGAATATGAGTAGGTCCTGAAACATGTTGTCTACCCCAATAGAGTTCAGAATGTCTATGAATGCTGATCCTAATGCATCTTTTTCATTATCAACATGGATATTAAAATCACCCACAATTAGGACTCTATCTGCAGCCAGCACTAACTCTGATAGAAAATCAGCAAATTCTTTAATAAAGTCTGTATGGTGCCCTGGTGGCCTGTATACAGTAGCCAGTACAAACGTCATGGGGGATTTTTCATTATACTTTTTTCTCTAGATAATTTAATATGAAGCACCATTACTTCAAAGGAGTTATACTTAAAGCCTGTCTTCTGAGAAATACTGAAAATATTGTTATAAATTGTAGCAACACCTCCCCCTTTTCCTTTTATACGCGGCTCATTTTTGTAACAGTAACCTTGGGGGGTGGACTCGTTTAAAATAATGTATTCATCTGGTTTTAGCCATATTTCTGTCAAACAGAGCAAATCTAGGTTATGATCATTAATCAAATAATTTACAAAAAGTGCTTTTTTGTAGAAGGGACCTGATATTTAGTAAGCCAAGTTTTATCAATTCTTTCTGTGTATTGTCAACATTTTTATTTGTTGAACATCAATTAAATGGTTACTCATAAATAGTTTTTGACGTTTTCTGTCTTTTCTAGTTCGGGGAACAGACACAGTCTCTATAGTGTGATATCTAGGTGAAGGAGTCTCTATGTGCTGAGAATTAAATGACTTCTGTGATGTGAGGCGGCTAGCAGACGGTCGGTTTAGCCAGTCTGTCTGCTTCCTGACCTGGGCTCCATTTAGTCAAGTATGAACTCTAAGACTATGTGCCAAATTTCTAGAGAGAATAGCGGCACCACCCCAGGAGGGATGAACACCATCTCTTTTCAACAGGTCAGGTCTGCCCCAAAAAAACTGTCCAATTGTCTATAAAACCTATGTTGTTTTGCGGGCACCCATGTAGCAAACAAAACCCACATCCAGTCATTTAATGATGACAGTCTGCTATGAATCTCATCACCCGGTAAGCAGGGTGGAGGGGGCCAGAAGCATATTACTGGTCTGACATCGTACTTGCAAGTTCACACACCTCTTTAACATTATATTTAGTGATCTCCGACTGGCGAAGTCGAACATCATTAGCGCCGGCATGGATAACAATCTTACTGAATTTACGTTTAGCATTAGCCAGCACTTTTAAATTTGCCAAGATGTCAGGCGCTCTGGCTCCCGGTAAACAATGAACTATGGTGGCTGGTGTCTCTATTTTCACGTTCCGTACAATAGAATCGCCAATAACTATAGCACTTTCACCAGGTTTCTCAGTGGGTGTGTCACTGAGTGGGGAGAACCTGTTTGATGTTCTGATCGGAACGGAAGAGCGTGTGTTTTGACCCGCGACTATGCTGCCTCACAGTCACCCAGTTGCCCTGCTGCATGGGCTCTACCAGAACCGAACAATGTACAGAAGTCCCTGAGCTAGTCACATCCAAAGCAGTATCTACAGCCCTCACATTCTTACTGTCCTCAACTAAAGTTTGGATGCGTGTCTCTAGTTCTAAAACCTTCTCTGTCAGCCTAACTATTTCCCTGCATTTATCACATGTGAATCCCTCATCGCCGACAGAGATAGATAAACTGTACATGTGGCAAACTGTGCAAATAACAATAGCAGGAGAAGAAGCCATTACTCACCGTGATTGATGAACGATACCAGCTTATCTTACCACTCCACTTACCACTTACCACTGTTGTTTGATGAACTCGTGAAAAACGGAGCGAGAGAGAAATGAAAACGGAGCGAGAAAAAATGAAACAATAATAGGCGCGAATAGCAACGCGAATGGAACCGCGAGTGACAAGCTAACCGGCTAACGAATGCTAACACGCTGCACTCGTGTTTTTTAGAAGCGAGCAAATTAGTTTGATAGATAATAACAGAAATATGGTGAGAATTAAGTTATATATTATCACTTTAAACAACAGAGTGAAAGTAAGTTAAAGTTAAAAGAAAAAAAGCAGAGCTTTTTTTACTGTGTGCCTTTAGCCCCAACAGCAGGGGCGCTTTTTACCCCAAATACCATACTTTTACATATTCTTTCGTTGTTTAAAAACTGTTGCTTTAATTATCTTAAACAAAGCTGACGATCATTAAGAAGAATTGTCTAAAAATATATGCATTCATTTAAGCGATTCTCATTAGATACTTAAATCTACAACATTTTAAAAAACATAAAATATTAGATCAAGTAAGCACAGAATCAACTTTGCACTGCTGCGCACGATCGCGTCAAAGATCAGACAGATATACACGTGCATCTTGAAAAGCGGATGTTTTGGAACGTGCTATGCCGTGTTTTTGTGCCGTATAGTGGTCTAGAAGAAAATAATATAAAAGGTGCGTTTTACCCCGGGGCGCCTTTAGCCCAGTTGTACCCTATAAACTGCACGTTGGTAAGAAAATATGCTGTGGCAATATGCAATTGTTACCTTAGCAAGCTATTTCTACCTGATTAACTCATTAAAAAATATTTTTGTTGGTAAAAATGTATGTATATATACTGAATGTTACCATTCTTTTCAGTGTAGCTAGTAAAATTCATATATTTGAATATATGCATGGGTACACAAGGTTCTTAAGTATTATTACACAAGTAAGAGTGCTGTTGTTCTGAATCTTAGCACATTTGTTAAATACATGCATCACTACATCACAAATGCATGTGTGATATTGGTAAGTTCCGAAAGAATCCAGAGTGTTGCATGTTCTCAAGCAAACGAACAGATTGGAACAACATATGTCCCTGAAGAGGATGTTTAAAGTATTCTGTACTTACTCTAGGTTAGTTCCATCCCAGCTTTTACATTTCCAGCTCTCTGCTCGCTGATGAGAGAAACCCCAGTCCAAGTGATTTTGGAGACAGAGGAAACACAGGTACTCTCACTGTTACTGAAATCACTTTTGATAAAGAACTTACTTACGGTCTATAAAGCATAATTATATGCATTTACGTATAATTGTAGTATGCAAACATCCAACTAAAACGTTTCAGAAAAAGTTCCATTCCAGCTAACAAGGAACTCTGGCTTATGTTCTGGCAAGATTCTTTTGGCCAGATCTTATGTTCCAATCCCCATCGGAAGCTTCAGTTAAAACCAAAGTCCAACAATAAACCTCCCTTAGTGGGACCCCCAGAGTCAAAAAACTGGGTAATCTCCACAGAAGAAGGGTACAAAGACATCTGCACATAATCCGTATTGTGCAACAAGAACAAAAGGGCCTGCTGCTGAGCCACCACCACTGAAGCAGTCTCATATAGAGTAGGCCCAATGAAATCACCAGTTATTACCTAGTTGAAGAGCCTTTGAAACAGATTGACAGTGACTTCTTAGTGTAGTCTGAAGCAGACTAAACAGGCATGGATTAGCGGGAGACAATGTGGTCCGGATAATGCAAGAATCCTATTGCACTCTCATAATAATAATACAAAATATATATTTTGCCTTGGCAAAAACACACTCTTAAAGGTTCGTGTCTGAGCCCTAGACACCTCAGATGGGCAAGGATAACATCTCAATGTTGAACCGCCAAGTCCTCAGACTGCGCTAAAATCAGCCAAGGTAAAGGTTAAAGGTGCAAGGTCACAAGGCTAGGCCAAAGGGAAGAACCCGAAATTGGTACACTTCACCCTCAAAAGTTAACTTGAAGAACTTCCTGTGCATGTGAAAATCAGTGTCCTTTAGATTTATTGTGACAAACCAGTATTAAAGACAGATTTGAGATACAATATGTTTGTGTGTCAGCATCTTCAATCTGCACCTCTGCAGAGTGTGATTCAAATATCACAGATCTAGGATTGATGCAACCTCACCATCACTTTTTGAGATCAAGAAATTGTCTCTCCCCGTCAGTGAGTAAGGTAGGGAGCACACCATTGAACTGTGGTGGACACAGCTAGAACTGGATGGTGTATACATTCTCCACTGTGACACTGGGATTCCCAGGATCCTAGAGTGACAGATTTGACAGACGTGGCCATGGTGCCAAATGGTCAGAAAAGGGTATTAATCAATAGGAGATTGAAATGCTCCTTTCGGTGCCCTGAAATATCTCATCATCAAGGATGAGGCCAAACTCTAGAACCAAGGGACCATTTGTATTGTAAGCGCCCGGCCATTCTCCAGTCAGCCTCTACTATCAACCTCTTGTGCCCAAACACCCTAAAAGAGGGGAAAGCCCTTTGGTTACACTTTAGTTTGATAGCCCACTTTAGACATTTGATTAACTATAAGTAACTTTGCAACTACATGTCAACTAATTCTCATTAATTTGCAACTACATGTCTACTAACTCTCAGTAGGGTAGGTTTAGGGTCAGTAGAATAAGTTGACATATACTTGCAAAGTTTCTCATGGTCAATCTATTGTATGTTATGGACCCATCAAAATAAAGTGTTAGAAGATATTACGCAGACAATCTACTAATACTCTAATGACTGCTAGTTGACATCTAGTTGCAAAGTTACTTACTAACTTTAGAATGTCTAAAGTGGACTATCAAAATAAAGTGTTACCAGCCCTTTTGTGTGGAGTAACAGTGAAACACCCAGTGGGAACGGGTTTAGTGAAACAAACTGTTTTAGTTAGTTAGTGGGCACTGGGGTTACATACTCTTTTACGAGAAGTTCTATGGGATTTTTAATGACCAGAGGGACATCTTATCTGAAGGACGGTTCCAGTATTTATAGTACTGTCCCCGTCACTATAGTGGAGCATTAGGACCCACTCAGACTGCAGGGTATGCACACCCTGCTGCCTTACTAACACCTCTTCCAGCTGCAGCCTAGTTTTCCCAGGTCTCCCAACCAGGTACTGACCAAGCTCAGCCCTGCTTAAACCTTGTTTATTTAGTGGATGACCAGTCTTTGGCTACAGGGTGATATGGCAACTGGGAAGAACAAGAAAGCTTTCTCCTTATTATTTATGTTGGAGTGGTTAAGCCACAGATGCCTCTCCACAGCTATCAAGCCTGCCATAGGAAACATGCCATCTGCTTAGTAGCCTGAAGGGCTAAGTCTGTGGCCCGACAAAGCTCCTTCACCACTTCAGGCTTTAATCCCTCGCCTTCATCCATGTCTTTTAGCAGGTCAGTCTGGTATGCCTGCAACACAGCCATTGACCAGCCACCACATAAACCTTACCAACTAAACTCAAAGTTATTCTACAAGGTTTAGTCAGCAAGGATAGACACTGTCTCCAGCCCCAGGGTTTATAATGTAACAGAATAGGGCTGATTCCAGGATTATGATAACTTGTTGTGGAGATCTAGAAAGAACGGAGGCAGCCTACAAAGAGCTTGTGCTCTGTGAGTCAGGACAGTCAAAACTGAGTTTGGTCATGGTGCACGTTATAAAGTTTACCAACCAAAGAAATCACAGCATGAGATTCCAGATCTGGAATCAAATTGCGTGCATCTGCCTCGGTTTGCATGCAGTAAAAGGGGTACACCCATTAGCTCACACTTTACACTCAAGAAGAAAGCAAAATGGGAGTAAAGCATTTTCATCCAAAAGTTTCATCCTAAATCCTTGCAATGCACACAGCCAGTGCTCAAGGGCATCTCTAACTACGTGCATTGCAAGAACTTTAGGATGAAAATTCTTTGCTCCCGTTTTTGCTTATTTCTTCAGTGCTTCATTCTGTGATACTTCACACATGCTTGTCCTCGCTTGTGACGAAACAAGGACACGGAGACGCACTAATGCCATACTTTCATACATCTATCATTAATACACAAACAACAGACTTTTGTCTTCCTGAGGAGGGAGGGAAGTGACGATGCAGTGTATCTTTTATGGTCTTGGTGGCACAGAATGCAAAGGCCACGTGCATCATCACTGGCCAGTGGTATTGGTGTGGTGGTTCAGACACTCATCACACCTGAGGTGTTCCTCACAGCATTGGCTACAAACAGAGCATCGAGTGAACCTATGAAAGAGAAATTGAAAGTTCAGAAAACATTCAGAAATAAAGTTTCTTCTGTTTTCTTTTTCTTTTTTGATTTATAACTGAAAATGAGCAAACAGACAACGTGGATTGCAAGCTTTTTGTGGATCACCGTTTTGATTTGGAGGAATTCCAGTTGTATATCATATCTCCCTTGTGCAATGTGCAAACCACAGCTATGATACCAAAAACAGTCATGTAGTGTAAAAGGAACAGCAATCTGATTACTTTGAAAATGTCTTGAGAATGTTGTTAAAGACCAGATGACATGAAATAATGCTCTATTAACATTACTGAAGAAAGTTTGTCCATTACTTTGAGAGAGCATTCCCTGTTTGTTGAGTATGTGCATATCAGTACTTCAGGGTATTAATACACTCTAAAAAATGCTGGGTTAAATACAACCCGGTGATGGGTAAATATTGTACAGAACACATGCTGGGTTGTTTTCAAACAACAGTTGGGTTAAATGTTTAACCCAACCTTCTGGACAGTGACCCAACCGCTGGGTCTAAACATCCCAATCACTGGGTTCATCCATATTTTACCCAGTGCTGGGCTGTATTTAACCCTGCATTTTTTTAGTGTGTACACACCCTATAGCGGTAGATTAGGTGCAGTAGTATACAGTTTTAACTTAGACTGCACGAGTGCCATTCAGCACATGTATTACTCTCCACGTGTTTTTGTTTGCAATCCCAATCACCCTCATGATGAATGGAAGAGCCAGGCCTCATAAACTCTATTGATTTGAGCGGCCAGTCTGCAGGTAAACCAGAGAGAGAATGGTGTGTGTGTGTGTGTGTGTGTGTGTGTGTGTGTGTGTGTGTGTGTGTAGTGTTGTGTCGTGTGTGTGTGTGTGAGTGTGTGTGTGTGTGTGTGTGTGTGTGTGTGTGTGTGTGTTGTGTGTGTGTGTGTGTGTGTGTGTGTTGTGTGTGTGTGTGTGAGTGTTGTGTGTGTGTGTGTGTGTAGAGAGAGAGAGAGAGAGAGAGAGAGAGAGAGAGAGAGAGAGAGAGAGCAGTGCTGCAATCAACAAAGCTCCATCATTCACACTGTTCAATACAGCTTCAGTAATAATTGGGATAGAATAAATGGAGCATGATTTGTCAAACCATTAAATATGGATCCCAGACAAGCATAGAGCAGCTCCTGGTTCTATGAAATCCAGTGATGAGGAATACAGCCAAGAGGACGCAGAATTAAGAAAGAGATACAGCGGTTTTCAGGTAGAGCAGCATTTTACTGTTGTCACAGAGTAAAGAGCAGCACATTCAACATTTAAAACCCCAAGAGAGTGTGCTTGCACAAAGATATATTATAACAAGATTTTTTACGTTTTACAAGAAAAGGTGGTGCTTTGCCGTGCAAAAGTTAATACCATTATGTTAGAGTGGCTGGTTGCTATAGGTTATTGCCATGTGGTATTCAAGTGAAAATAAAATATTGTATTTTGATATTTTGAAGAATTTTCCAGTTTTGGTGCCCATGACTCTCACTGTATGAACAAAAACCCTAAAGACATTTCCAAAAATATCTACTTTTGATCTCTATATTTTAGTCTCTAGATATGGCTTGGGTCCTTCCTTCAGTGTAAATCACTGGGCTTTTTTACCTGTTTTATCATCTGTCCCTTTGTCAACAAGACACACGATCTGAGGAATCGTCCATGTTTAATAATAGTAGTGGTTCTTTTAATCTCAAATCTTTACCTTCTTTCCTGTCCCTCTCTTTTCATCTATTCTCCTGTCCTGCATTTGATCTGGTGATTCATCTCTCCTCCTCTCGGTCGTTCTCTTCTGCAGACTCCCGCTGAGGCTCAGATGAGCAGATCTGAGCAGATCTCCACAGGAGCCTGTGCTGCAGACCCAACACATGTGGATGGCAGAAATGAACATCTCTGCATTGCTGCGTATCCTCCAAATGACGTCTGCCTGAGCCTCTGTGTGCAGTTCATTTAGCTACAGCAAATACTGGGCCTAAACACAGCTGTGTTTTGAAGACTTCAATTTATTCGCTGGCTGCTAATATGAATCATTTCTTATTAGTGGACTATGCTGAGTGAAGCATCGCTATTATTATATAGGGTTAGTGATTTGGACAAACTCCTAATACTAAGTGTTAAGCCTTGGCATGTACCTTGTCATGCAGTCATGTTGTCTTCATACAGATGCTGAATGTGTGTTTTGCAGCGACGCAGCTATTGAAGTGAATTGAAGCAACACTGAATGGCTTGCTCTTGTACTGCGTGTATGTGGCATTCACATCTTGTGTTACACTGAAGTAGAGCAGTACAATATGTTCATTATAATATCCATAACATTTCCATCATCTAGTGAAATCAGAGAGCTTCATATTTCTGGTTTAGGAGGCATTGCTGCGATCCATCAGTCAGAGACGCAGAGGTGCGAACAAAGATACTCAGTAGCTGCTAATTAGAGAAGCAAACATATGTACTGTCTTCATAGCATTTCTAATGTAAAAGAAACAGTCAACTTTTACTTTGCATTACATTTACAGTGCCTTTCCATGACTTTCTTTGTTACATGGAACACAAAATGTATTGAAAAACATCTAGCTTGCCTATTTCTCTCCATTGTGAGAGTCAAACTAAAATAACAAACTACGTTGTGTACTATATAGCAAGGACATATAGTACAATAGCTTCGTGTGTGTCAAATCTTATTTGTCAAGGTTTTTCATATCACGTTTGACATCAACATCATTGACTCTCATGGGGCTGAAATGCATTTTTGAAATATACTTTTGAAATATGCTTTCAAGTTTTAATGCTGATACATTCGGGCGGATTTGCCTCAGAAAAGTCTGTGAGGAAATGAAGTACTCTGTTCACTAGAGATATGCGTATGAACGTATAAAGGCATTGCTAAATAGCAGCGGTGCTGACTGGGAGCTGGTGCGATACTGCAGCTTAGATGTAGCTTCAGTAATCAGTGTTTTCCTGAGCTGTGGAGTTTATGAGACGATCACATGACTCAGCAGCTTCATAGAAGGGATGAGTCGAGGAAATACAGACACTGACATGCTGCATTATGGGGATGTGATCAGGGCTCTAAAAGCATCATTCTTTATGGTTATGACGGGAAATAGAGAAAGTGCAGCAAGATAACTTTTAGACAAGCAGAATATTGAATACACTTGTTCAGAAGTGTGTTTTTGGATATCAAGAAACCTGCAATTAACTAATTATTGAGAAAATAAATCAAATTAATCACATATACAAATATTTGTTGAGAAAAGTCCCCAAACATCACATTATTGCACCAGATTTATACATTTCATGAAAATTAAGCAAACGGTTTCCTTTCAAAATCTCATTATTGTACAATTCTCTCTTGGAATTTTTATTTTTTTTTGCATTATTTGAAGATTCATAATAAATTTTGCACTGCCTTTTAAAATGTGGTGATACAAATAATTTACTTAGTGACTGTAATTTTATAATAATAGTAGTTCTTAATTATAATAATACTATAAAAAAACTCATAGTAAACAAATACTTTTACTGACTTGTAGTGTGTTTGACTCACTAATTAATTAATGAATATCAAATTAATCACATAATTAAATATTTGAATATTAAAAAGTCCCAACATTAAGATCATTCAAGGATATTACATTATTGTGCTAGATTTATGTTTCATGAAAATTAAGCACTTTTTTAATGTCAAATTCTCATTGTGAAATTTTCTCCAGACAACAAAAAATTAACTTGAATATTCACATAATATTTTTTATACTGCTTTTAATGTTCTGTACATAAATACAAATAACAGTTACTGTAATTTTACACTGTAAGGCAGCAAAATATTACTTTTACTAACTAGTAGTTTTCTTGACTCGTAAAAATGATGTTTTAAAGTGCCCCTATTATGGGTTATGAAAGGTTCATATTTTGGTTTTGGGAGTCTCCAACAACAGGTTGACATGCATGCAAGCTCAAAAAAACACTTTAATTGTTTTATAATATGCATTTATTTTTACCTTACTTGCACAAAGACTCCCAAAACGATTAATTTTTCAAACCGCTCCTCTGCGCGACTCTAATCTGCGCTGATTGGTCGATTGGTCTCATTCTCATCTCATCTCGCCTGTAATGCCTGATAAAGAGTGTTTAGCAAGTGTTTGTGAGCGTTACAAAAACTGTGATTTTTACCGCTCCAAAAGCATGGGCACTAGTGGCAAAGAATGAATTTGCATTTTTCATCAGACCAAGTGGAATGAGACCAACAAGTGGCGGGAAATATGCTAATGTTTCATGTTGACGTCAAACAGGGATTGGTTTTAAAAACGACTTGTTTCAATGATTCAGAGTCGACTCTTTCTTTTGAGAGACAATAACTTTATACACGGAGCACTTTCAGATCTCAATCTTTGCAGGATGTTTTCATTCACGTAGAGCTGTTACACACTGCATGAAAGATCATTTTCAAAAATCCATAATAGAGGCACTTTAAAAAAAATATATAAGGCTTAAAGTAGTCAGCTGTCATTATCGCAAAATAAACCCTAACATGTTTGGCGGATTGTACTTCTTATTAATTATTACATGTCAAAGAAATAATTTGTGTATAAGAAATATAGATTTTAAATAGTTGTGTTATGTTATGTTAATTCACTTCTTTATGTCTTTTGTCTGTTTAAAGTAATAAGTGTTTCATTTGTGTCTTCACAGTCTGTTTCATGCTTGGCTCTAATGTCATACAGTTCAAGTCATAGTTGGCTTATTTAATAATGTAAAAGATCTTACTGTATGTGGACAAGTGTAGGCAGGTCAAGTGTCCATGCTTTATAGAAGAGCAGCTGGAAGGAAACATGACTTTTCAACTGTAGTTTATTTATATTCATATTATTTATATCATGCATTCCATTTCAAAATAAGGTATACTATATTTATACATTTTCAACATTTGTGTCAAGATAATAATCATTTTTCAAAGGTGAGCAACAAATCTGAAATCGTGAAAAGCGAGTGATCATATTCTCTGAAATATACATGGTGGTTGTGGCACAGATGTGCGCAGCGTCCTCAGGGGGAATCCATGCCGGAAATAATCATTTGCTTAAAAGAATGCATGTAACAGAAGTGTTTGTGGCGTCAGGCGTTCAGCTCTGTGTAGGGCTGCGGGTGATTGATAGCGCCGCCGCTGGGATGCGGCCTGCATAAATTCTAGCCTGAACCAGAGGAGGAGGGAGGCCTGATGGGAAATGAATCACACCATAAAACACAATCCAATACCAGGGCAGGGGAGTGCGTTCAGAGCCATAAACCATTGTGCCAAACTGGACACCTATTAGCTTTCCTCTGAGGAAACAATTCAGCCCAGCATCATATCTTCAAATATTTCTGGCTTATAAAGGGAAATGCAGGGAGACAGAAACCGTTTTAAATGGTAGTGACGCTGTCAAAACAAAAATAAATTTGGTAACGCTTTAGCATAAGGTCTATTTAGTTAATTTTGGATTAAGCATAAAAAATTAGCATTATCTAATATTAACTAACAATGGGCAATACATTTGTCATTTGTTATTGTTATGTAATCAGTATTTATTAATATTTGTTAACGTTACATGCAGTACATAAAAACACAACTGTTCATTGACTACGTTTACATGGACATCAGTAATCTGACTATTTTCCTTATTCTGAATAAGACTATATTATGATTCATCCACGGTGTTTACATGAGTCTGCTTTTAGAATAATCTTTCATGTTCCCGTTTTACATGTTATAGTACATAGATCGATCATTACGTCACCACGCGACGCCATACGACGTCCCCTCCAGAATTTCACGTATATGTAGTTCGTCTTCGTGATGATGCCATAAACAGTTTTGGTTGTTTCATTTTAATTTTGTGAAAGCTTCAAGTGCAGTTAATTATTTGTACGTGCATACAGACGACGGTGGTGTTGAATCTCTTTTATTTGCCGTCAAACGGTTGACCTCTGCCGTGTGTATCGTGTCGCAAAATGCGGAGAAAAGTCCTGCACAACAGTAATAGTTTGATTAAGGCCTTGTCCCAAATGCAACACTTCGTGTGCCTTTGGGGTCTTATGGACTTACAATAACTGCCACGTGCACATGTCCGTTAAGTCCACGATACTGTAGGGTGTCCCATTCCTCATTTTAGCATTCAGAAGGGTGCTCGCGAGCGCTCCCTTATGCGCCCTCGATCCGCACTTCTGCCGAGCCCGCACTGGAGCGAGCTCCGTAGCAGACTTCTACCAAAGAGTATAGAATACCAAGAGGCGAAACTCTGTAGTGATACGGGTAACGGTCTATAGATGGCGCTGCCGCCATTTTGGACTGACAACTGCAGAAAGTCGCTGAAGATGCGAGGGAGCAAGTGGCCGAAAACGCAAGCATGTGCTGCTATAAAACTGCAGCAATTAATCAATCCACCAGCGTGATTTGGTGTTTCACGGTTTCCAAGTGATCCACAAAGGTAATAATAATAATAAGTGGAAATATTTGAAACTATGAAGTGAATTTACATATGACAGTCCATTGTTAGCACTTAGTGCAGGACTTATTACTAGCCTCTCGCGGGAATTTCTTTTAGGTAAGCTGATAGTTTTTATCTTTTACTACCACTTCCACTTTATTCCTTTATTACTATTTACAGTAAATGTTAAATGTGTGCACTTGATAAAGAACAGAAATATTATCTGTCTTACAATCTCTTCACTAACACAATTGCCGCTGATGGTTTTGATCTCTATGCTTATGTGATTTTGATCTATTACTTTTTTCAGTTAAATGTGTGCACTTGATACATGACAGAATTTACAGAAACTTCACAATAGTTGGTGGAGTCCTTGATACAATGTGTGCAAGTTGTTTCATATTTTGTGATATTTGACTTTTTTTTAAATGTTTGAATGTGTACCATTTATTTTTATTTAAAAATAAACATTGTGAATAATATATATGACTGTGTCAACCTCTCTTTAATCACTACCAAACTTCACATCTGGTAATTTCATGACCTTAAGTTTTTAATTTAACAAGGAAAATGTACATAGAAACATGGATATGGGTAAGTAAAGGGTTTGCAGTATTTTTATCTTTTTACTTGGCAAACAGTAGCAGTATGAAGCAGTCTAGTCATTGGTGGAGGGGGCCTATCTATTAACTTTATATTTAAGTATTACATACATACATACATGAAATGTCTGTACACTGGCTGCTATTAATCTACGGCGTTTTTGTGTAGTTGTCAGTCCAAAATGGCGGCGGCACAGTATGTCATGGGCACAACTGTTGCTATGGAGCGTTCTATTGAGTTTCGCCTCTCGGGCTTCAATATTCTTTGCTTCTACCCGACAGTCAAAGCGGCATTACGTCACGAAAGTGCGGACTCAGAGGAAGACCGCGAGGGTTTAGAGTGCCATTTGGGACAGGGCCTAAGATGTATTCTAGTGATGGGAAGTTCGGATCATTATACCGACTATGACCTTTGAGTCTCGTTCAGCAAAATGAACAAATCTTTTTAGAGTCATTTCGTTCTTTTTAGCAAAACATAATTAAAATGTTACGTGTTACTTCCCTGACACATCTACTACTTAGCAAACGTTGATCACACTACAACCACACAAAACTATAATGCTATAAGAAACAGAAAAGATGAATTCATTGTTTACCTGGGTCTTTAGTCTATGATTAGCAACTCACCTCTTCTCTGACAAGTCTTCGGGTTTGAGTCGTTCGTTCATCACGTGACAGCCCCAGACGGTTCCTATGACAGTCTGAGCCGGAGAGAGTCGATTCGTTCACCTTTCGATTCGTTTCGTTATCACGTGAAGCCTCATAAGCGTAACCTATGCAGTCTGAGCCGGAGAGAGAGTCGATTCATTCACCTTTCGAGTCGTTCGTTCATCACGTGACATCCCCATACGCGTAACCTATGCAGTCTGAGCCGGAGAGAGAGTCGATTCATTCACCTTTCGAGTCGTTTCGTTCATCACGTGACAGTTACCATATGCGTAACCTATCAGTCTGAGCCGGAGAGAGAGTCGTTCGTTCACCTTCGAGTCGTTCGTTCATCATGTGACGGCCTCATACACGTAACCTATGCAGTCTGAGCCTTAGTGAGAGAGTCGATTCGTTCACCTTTCGAGTCGTTCGTTCATCACGTGACAGCCCCATACGCGTAACCTATGCAGTCTGAGCCGGAGAGAGAGTCGATTCGTTCACCTTTCGAGTCGTTTGTTCTTTTGTCACATGATGTGACAGCAATGGATAGATAAATTGGTTCATTTGCAAACTTTCTTACAAACGGTGATTATTATTATTATTATCATTATTATTTACTCTTACAGTTACGTGATGCATTTCCATAACACTGAATGTGGTAACAAAGGTAATAAACTAAAGAGTATTGGATTAATATTATTTTATTATTATTAAGTCTTTTTTCCCTCAGACTGAATAGGTTACGCATATGGGGCAGTCACATGATGAACGAATGACTCAAACCCGAAGACTTGAAACAGGTGAACTAATTCCAGTACAGAACCTATAGGATGGAGCGCATGCGCGACTGAACGGAGTCACTCCCCGTGACGACTCGTTCTTCTCAAGTCACATTAAAATGAACGAATCGTTCAAGAACGACCCATCACTAAGTATTCAAGTCTGTACTGCACTTCAATAATGCGATTCAAATAGGAATACTCCACGTCTTAATTTGATTTGTGTTTACTTCGATTATGACTTTAGCCGGATTAAGATAATCAAAAATCTGTGTTTACATGATAGACTCTTAATCAGAGTATTGTCTTAATCGTAGTAAAATCAGAGTATTGATGTTCCATGTAAATCATAATCAGTGTTAGTTCATGTCAGACTAGGCCCAATAAATAACGTAGTAACATTTTACAGTAAGGTCTCATTTGTTAACATTAATTAATGCATTGGCTAAAATAAACTAACAATGATCAATGTGTGTTTTATAACATTTATTAGTCTATAAGTTATGAGTTAATGTTATAAGTTAATGCTGTTTTTCATTGCTTGCTCATGTTAGTTCAAAGTAAGTGCATAATATTAACAGATAATATTATAATATTAATATCAACTTTAAAAAAAAAGGTAAATATTGAAATTAAGTATTACTCATAAGTATTTTAACATAAAAAATGCATGCAACATTGCCTATTAAAGCTTAATAAAATGACTAAATCAATTCAAAATTCAGTAAATCCAGTAAGATAGTTGTTTTTAGATTTGTAGTAAGAATCTTCGAAGTAGGAAAGATTTTGCAAACCCAGCGTCTCCTCTCACACCCCTGCAGCGCTGCAGAGGACATCCCCGCTCCGTCCCGTCCCGCTGCAGCTGTTCCTCAGCGTCATGTGACTGCAGCACTCGCTCGGAGAGCAGCATCACAACACCACGACCTCTGTGAAGCAGTGACACAGCTCAGGATCAATTATGTAACATTCAGTTGTATGCAAAAATAGTAGTTTGTGAATGCAAGAAGACCCACATTATTGTGTCATTTGGAGTGTTTGGTGGCGGTGAGAAACCACTGCTAAGCCCATTTCCCATTATTTGCATTCCTGGTAACACTGGTGGTGGATCTCTCTCCGGGATTGTGGGCTCTGTAGTTCTGTGTAAGAATTTGATTTCTAAACAGGATTCTTTTTAAACTAGGTTTTACAGAAGCTTCTGTCACCACTGAACAAGCTCAGATCTCGTGTGGTGGGTCTGTGTTGAGAGTTCACTTCCAGAACCACTTCACTTACACCCAGACTGTTGTGCTCAATCCTGATGACATCAGAATGGTTCAGTAAAGGGTTAGTTCACCCAAAAACGAAAATTAGTCTCCCTCGAGGCATCTTAGGTGTATGTGACTTTCTTCTTTCAGACGAATCCAATCAGAGTTATATAAAAAATGATTCTTGCTCTTCCAAGCGTTTGAATGGGTGTAGGTGGGTGTTTTTGTTCAACGGTCCAAAAGATATCAAACAAAGCGCGCGCATCCGTAATAAAACGTCCCTCACACGGCTCCGGGGGGTGAATAAAGGCCTCCTGCGGTCAATCCATGCATTTTAGTAAGAAAAATATATTTAAAATGTTATAAATACTTTTCTCTCACTTCTGCTTCAGAAGTGCAAGCCATTTGATTTTTATCTAAGCCGAGAAGAGACTGGTTTTCCTTTGCTAAAGTAAGGAAACGTGCTTCCTTTGCTCTTGTAAATGATCTCACGAGACTAGCATATCTCACAGTCGTGTCCTACATCATCCGCCCGGAACGGCTTGCACGTTTGACAGTCAGCAGTAGTGAGAGAAAATTATTTATAACATGAAATATGGATATTTATCTCACATAAACGCATGGATTCGCTACAGGAGGCCTTTATTCACCCCACGGAGCCGCGTAAACATACATTTATTATGGATGCACGCTCTTTATTTGACTAAAAAAGTCAAAAGAAGAAAGTCATATACACCTAGGATGCCTTGGATCATTTTCATTTTTGGGTGAACTAACCCTTTAAGGTGTATATATATAACAAGGGAAAGGTAGAACCGATGTTAATCCAAAGAAAACATTAAGAATCTTGTTTGACAGCTGAATACTGTGCCATTGTTACTGGAAGAGCCCCATACGATGATGAAGAAGACCTGTTCTAGTGTTTTCATGCAATCAAAACTCATTGTGTAAAATATATGATACGTCATAGAGAGAAGGTGCAGTAGACCTAAGGAAACATTTCCTTGATAAGTAGGGTGCAATTTGTACAATAATTCAGCTTATAAGTTTACAGTTCATGAATGATTACATTCGAAACATACACTCGATGGTGTCTATAGGATGATTGCAATAGTCGTGGAGCAAATGTAATAATTCAGTGATCAAACTGTGAACTTTGAGTGATTAAGTAGTAATAATAATATGTGTTAACCTGTGTCACTCACACTTATCATCATGTATCACAAGTTTATACAACTTCTATTAAAAGCTGGATTACATCTCTATTACTGTGAAAGAAAGGTATCCTATGACAGTAACATCTAAAATCCCTGATTTGATTGGTTTTACTCAAAAATATTATTTAACATCACTTAATCAGCCTATATTCATGAATTTATACCAACAATACCTTTTATAGGTTACATCGAGTAGAAATAGCTCTTTAAGGTAACAACTGTAAAATACTGTACAGTGTAACTCACATTCATGTATTTTAAATATCTCTTTAAATTATTTGTATAACCAATTTTGTTTTGTTTTTTTAGATAAAATAATTTTTTGACATTACAAGATTATAAACCTTGACACGTTTTGTCTTTATAAAATCAATAAACTCAACATGACAAACATTTACGTTACTTTTTTGAGTCCCCCTTTGAGTACATAGATGTTAAATACTCTTGATATAAAGTGATTCTCGTTTTTGTGACAGAATCCAGCTCTTAACCATAAATTAATCCTGTGTCAACCAGTGACAAAACGCCAGGTGTCTTCTGGAAGCTGGCTTCTCTCTGTACAATACAAACCCATATACATATAATTTCTTTACTTCTTTTCCCCGGACCACTTTCTTTTTTCACTTGCTCAGTCTGTTTGGCCGGCTCTAATCTTGTTAGACAGAGAACAGCATTTTAGTGATTAGGGTTGGTCATCCGTGGATTTTATTGGCTGGCAAATGGTGCGTATCGTATACATTTATCAGGAACAATTGGTCTGGCTAAGAGGGCAGCTCGCTTCACCTGACAGCAGAGAGAGAGAGAGAGAGAGAGAGAGAGAGAGAGAGAGAGAGAGAGAGAGAGAGAGAGAGAGAGAGAGAGAGAGAGAGAGAGAGAGAGAGAGAGAGAGAGAGAGAGAGAGAGAGAGAGAGAGAGATTGCTCTGGTTGACAACAGATGAATGATAACATCTAAGGAAATTATTGATTTGTCAATTCGGCAGGCTCTAATTGGAAACTATCAGCTTGATTTTCAGTATTACATGTTAATTACAGTATTAGTGTGCATCTTTTACCAGTCATTGAGTTTGATCACAATCAATCATTTGAGCATTATGGGATTTAATTGCTCAGATGAAGATACCACAACAGCCAACAGATAACCTATATAGTTTTCACTTTATGAAATGTTTCCATTGCTACTCCACTGCGCAGGTGTGTGGGCATGTTTATGTGGTTTATGAGGACACAAATTTGTATAATGACATGGGTATGACATAGGTATTACAAGGAGAAGGTGATTTATGAGGACATTTTCAGTGTCCCCATAATTTAAAACGCTTATAAATCATACAGAGTGAGTTTTTTTGAGGGAAAATAGAAATGCACCGTCTCCTGTGAGGGCTAAGTTTAGGTGTAGGGTAGGTGTAGGGCAATAGCACATACGGTTTGTACAGTATAAAAACCATTACGCCTATGGAAAGTCCCCGTAAACCATAAAAACCAACATGTGTGTGTGTGCGTGAGTGAGTTGAAGCTCTCAGAGTAATTACTTTCATCACACTATACAGTAAGATGTAGCCAGTTTAAACCATGCAGCTGTGATCCCGGTCCAATCCATATAATGAAAATGTGTTCTGACAAGGATAAAACATCAACCAACACCTTTGTGTCGCATATACATTGTGGCCTTTGGCTTATTTGGATTATAGTGCTATCATACTATGTGTCAGTCATTTTTGGGTATTTTTACATAACCTTTTCTCATTAAAACCACTCTTAAAAAGAAAGGTTCCAAAAGGGTTTTCTTTTCCCACAGACATGCCAAAGTACTGTTTTTGGACCCCCAAATTACCTTTCAGTGATCGGTTCTTCAGAAAGATTGATTTTGTTAGTTTTTTTTAAAGAAGCTTTTGTGGAATGGAAATATTTCATGGATGTTAAAGGTTCGTCGCTGAACCATCAGTAAAGAACCTTTATTTTCAAGAGTGAGAAACATTTGAACTAATAAAGTGAACAAAGGGACGTTGTCATATCTGATTGCATGTTATCTTATACAATCATGTGTCTGCTTTTATGCATGCAAAATTTATTAATAATCTCCCATAATAAAACACAGAAATGCAAATCATTTTGACTGAGATTTCCAGACCTTATCATTGATAATCAAAAATGCATTCAGAAATATTTTTCATTCCTTAACAAATGAACGATAATAAGATGGGCGTGTATTTTAAATAAGACATTTATTTGTATTTATAGCTCTTTGTGTGTACTTTGGAAATCTATCAACATCAAATGAATTACACAATACTTTGACAAACACTAATATGCACTAATAATATACGAACTCATCAACCCGGTCCTTATATAAGATCATTCTTTGATATTTGTGCTACTTTTGTACATCCAAACACACACACAGTGTACACTCTGAAGAGATTTCCAGTGCCCATGTTCAGTGATGTGCAGGTGAGAGCAGTTGTGCATTGCAGAGATTCTGCGCAGCCCTTCCAGGACACTGCGGTTCAATGAAATCTCAGAGGAGCGGCATGTGTGTGTGTGTGTGTGTGTGTGTGTGTGTGTGTGTGTGTGTGTGTGTGTGTGTGTGTGTGTGTGTGTGTGTGTGTGTGTGTGTGTGTGTGTGTGTGTGTGTGTGTGTGTGTGTGTGTGTGTGTGTGTGTGTGCGCACGGCAAGAAAACGAAAGATCAGGCCCATCACTTCTATGACCATCTTTGTAAAGAAGTGGATTTAATTCACAGTATATCATCCATCTTCATTTCATTCAGTTTACACATGTGCCATCCTCAAAATCACAAGAACTGAAGGCTCAGAAAGGAACAGCCTGGCGTTTTCTGCGTTCACTACATGCAAGGCCCTTTTTATCAATATGCAAATCGATCAGGATAAAATTACAATGTATATGAGGTACTGCGACATTACACGCTCATACCGTCATTTGCTCTCAGATGATGAAGCTCCGGGGAGAATCGCCTCCTAAAAACAGAACAAAACCCTACGGATCTCTTGATTTGTGTACCTGCAGTAATGGCATCCCATGCTAATGTGTTTGGTCAACTCAGGCCTGCAAACAAGAATTTTTTGTTGGTTTGAACTGCAGTGGAGACATCTCAGCGTGCACAATGCATCTCAAGAGTCTCTCCGTCTGTGGGATTGCAGCACACGTGAAAGCGACCGCATTGCCTCACCTCTCACATGACGTGTGACACATCACTGCATGCAGAATTACATTCATACATAACCCAATCATTTTGTCATTTAGGAGGAGCTGTAAAAACACCAGGTCGGCTCTTGCAGAAAATGCACGGGAGAGAATAAGAGACGGTGAGGGGAGGTAGGGAGGAGAGACTGCAGTACATATAAGGCAAGAGAGATACCAGTTCATGTTTTATTAAAGCTTTGCTCTGTCAGATCCAGTACAGTCCTTCGGCTCTAGTCTTTCGTTTCTCAGTAAGGATCACAACGTTGTAAAAATCTCAGGTGTCCTGGAATGCTTATCCAAGGAGAGAGGAATTACTGAGAGAAAAGGGAAGATTGCACTGTACAGCCAAGCCATTGTGTTCCCTTCCCCACCGCCGCCCCTTTTCATAACACCAAATGTCCATCCTCCAGGGGTCGTCCCGTCAGGTTTGATCTGAAACGGTCTGTCACAAACTGTTCTTTATCCTCAGTGACCTTCAGACATGTCAGTTCTTAAGAGTCTGTGGGGGGGCATATCAATACTCGAGCAAATGCCGCATAGATTTCATCACCTGAAATTGTCCGGATTCTCTTGAATATAAGTTCTTAAACATGCAATACTTTCCCTTCGAGCTCAGAAATGCAGAGAACATCTCCTCTCTGTGCACGCATTTGCTTGTCATAAATATATGGTGGCATAATCATAAAGAACCATTCAAAGAGGAGAAACAAAATTACATCTTAACGATCAGAAGTTAAACAATAATGCACCGGACTTTGTTTCTGAACAAAGCCTTAAACCGGTTTAAAGTGAAAGCACACGCTTGCATTGTCATCGAGGGTGAAGAGATACAGCAGGCGTGGGATTTTCACTGAATAGTACATGAATCCCAAAACAAACCACTCGACTTACAAATATTGCTGGAAGTGCTGGAGGAAAAACATTGCTGAAACACTGTTCTGTCATTTGTTAGCGAGAATAGACGGCTGTCCTGTGTAGAAAAAGACCAGCACTTTATTTCCACCTGCATGGCCTTTTTCAAAACGAAAGAGAAGGAATAATGCATTATGCCATTTTCAGTTCATTTACAGCAAATAGAGTCTGGACGAAGTAAGCATAATTCAAGCAATAAATCTGCTTTATGGATATGGTTATATTCTTCAGAATAGATTTTATATGTATATATGCATATATTTATATACAAGTATGGCACTTGATTACACGTAAGCGCGAAAAAACACGGCACAAATGAAAGCAGAGGGCGCTTTGGTGTTGAAATTAAGAAAATCATCAGACTTTAAGCGTTTGCAGTAGTTTCACCCCTGCTCACGCACACACACACACACACACACACACACACACACACACACACACACACACACACACACACACACACACACACAAGGACACGACAGCAGATTTGCAATGGAGCTCATCACATAGCCTACGTTAAGGTCAATGGTGTGGTACAGGCAACCAAAAAGAAAGAAACCATAGCAGAAGCGAGTGTTTGAGACATGGATGGTGTGTCGAGACTCTCCCGATGTGCGATGTTATGTCAGCATCACGTTCACTTTTTTAGTGCAAGACGCATTTACTCCCTTCAAGTACAGCAGAGCAGCTGGTTCGGTCACACTTCACATGTCAGTGCTCATGTCACAGCAGTTGTCGTGGAGCCGCTTGTAGTTTACTGTAATGAATCATAGCATGCATTGTGTGCAACAAGGACAGTGTCATGTCAAGCGTCACCGCAGCTGTTAGAGGCAATACGTATTCAGCTATCAGCATTTGCTCTTTGTGTACGTCTCAGAGTACAAACGTTGCTAAAAGGTTGCATTATTCAGTAGTGAACCGCTTTACAAACGTGTTTGTCGTCCACAGTTGCCAATAGAGTCTTTAAAACAATAACAAAAAAGTCCTACCCCGTGTTCTTGCAATGAACCTTACGTGGTGACGGGACTCGTCCACGGTGTCGATCTCGGCGGCGCGCGGGCTTCGGGTTCTCGTTACGCACCCGTTACACGTAGGCGGAGTCACTGGACTGAGTGCGGCCGAAATTGGGCATACTCATCCGGGGAAGATCCTTGTTCCGGATCTCGTAGATGGACTTCCTGCGGGCCCTCACGCCCCTCACGGCCGCGTTGATCTTCCTCCAGCCCAAGTGATTGAGCTCGGCCAGGTTGAGGACCACGCAAAAGCCACTGACCGCGAACATGAAGACGAGGAACACGGTTTTCTCCGTGGGTCTGGAAACGTAACACTCCACCTCTCTAATGCACGGGTATCGATCGCACTCGTACACGGCGGGCACGTTGAATCCGTACAAGAAATACTGGCCCACCAGAAAGCCGATTTCCAGAACGTTTCTGAACACCACCTGAATGATGTAAAACCTGGAAATGCCCTCCTGCCGCCGCAATTTCGATTTGCCCGGTTTCCTGCCCGAGCCGGTCGTTTCTTTGGCCTCCAGACAGTCGGGCTCTGCGTCTTTGGTGGAGTTCTCCGTGTTATGCATTACTCCGTTCATGATGGTGTTCTTGATCTTCTGGTTCTTGGCCTCCTCTCGTTTCAGGGAATCCTGCTCCTTGCTATCCAGCGTGAGGAGGACGGTGGCGGTGGAGTAACGTCGCTCCTTTTGCTTGGCCGACTGATGGACCGAGTACGTGATGAAGCAGAGACTCGGCGTGCAGACCATTATGATCTGGAAAACCCAATATCTGATGTGAGATATGGGGAACGCTTTGTCGTAGCACGCCTGGTTGCAGCCCGGCTGCAAGGCGTTACAGACAAACATGGTCTGCTCGTCATCATACACTGTCTCTCCCACTATAGCTACGATTAGGATCCGGAAGATCACCACCACAGTGAGCAGAATCCTAAAGAACAAGCACACAGAAAAATAAATGTGTCAGTATAGGAGCCTGTTCTGCAGGGAGCTGTCCGGTGCTGAAACCGGGCTGCGCTTCATGTCGCTCTCACTGAATGCTGCATATGGATTATGCAGATATGTCACGTTTGATACTGCATTTTTGAGAATTTGAGCACGGTGTTTCACTAAGCATCACACCTCCCCACATTGCTTTAAATGAAACACAAAACAAACACGAATAAATAGGAAATGTTCACTAATAAGTGTAGGATGATGCCCAGTGCTGAAAAAATCACTTTCCTCAAAAGGTGGCTTCAAATAAAGCAATAAAATAAACTAATACAAATAAATGTATAAATGTCAGGTTTACTATTGATAGTGGGTTATTAGGGAGCTGAATAAATACAGGTGCGTTCGCAACCAATGAACAATGCATTTCAGTCACATTCCACTGTGGTTCAATAACGCGATATTCTACAAATGCGTTGAGTACATGTTTTTATTTGATTTGATTTTCTACGGTATATGAAGAAGGTGTAATATGCAGTAACGCCTTTTTGTGCACACCTGGCAAGAAGCATCGCTCTGCGTTCAAACGAGGCTTTAAATCAAGCAAATAAATATTAAAATACATAATAGAAAATAAAGCTGTCAATATAAGGCCAGTTCAGTGTCGTTTAACTAAAGGGTGCTGTCCAGTGCTGAAAACAGTCACCTTCACAATTCAGTTGAATTCTATTTTTCATGTGTACTACGCAATTTTTTTTGGTAGGTCATGTTTGTTTGCTATCCTTATGTTATACTGTATTTTAAAGGGTGACATTGGTGACTACGCCCGTTGGCAAGGATAAAAACGTGAGCTGAATCTCGGCACCAGATGCACTGACATTAGCTCTTACCTTCCGATCATAGTGGAGTGCTGCTGGACAGCAGCCTCCAAGAGCTTCTCTAGTATGGTCCATTCCCCCATCGCTGCTCATCCGCAGACTCTTCTCCAAATCCAGGGAAAAGCGTGAATATTTCCTCTGACTGTCCGCCGTTATGAGCTGCGCCAGCTGTGGCAGTGCTGATGCTGGAAGATGCCACACTACTCCTCGTCTTCCAGTCTGGAGTGGAGTCATGTGAGCCCTCCTATCTTCGATCTCCACATCAGATTGATGGTGTGGGTGGAGGGCGGCGGGCTTTAATATGGCACCAGTGCCGTGGAGAGCCCTGCTGCGTCATATGGGGCTTTATCTCGAGCTGCCAAAACGCGCGGATTTCATATGTGTTATGGTGTTCATTCGCGGGGAATGAAGCCGGATTCGGTCCGGTGATGCTGAACTCATGTCATGGTGAGGACAGCGTAGGTGACCTCCACCTTTTTTTATTTGGGGGACTTGAGAGGCTCATACTTGTTGCTGTGTATTTTAAAGACGACTCGGCTGTTGGAGCGCAAATGTCCTTGAGTACAGAGAGGACCTTCAGCTCCGCCCTGTTCTCATGAAGCAGCAGTGTAAAACAGCGCTGGGGCTCTGGACACAGTGAGGTGAAAGTGTCAGCTGATTCTCTGCTTAAGTAAAGACACCTTTGGCCCCGCCCATCGAACGCCCGTAGACATGCGCAGTTCCGACAAACCATCTTTTTTTACTATTTTAAGGGACTACAGTGTCCCCGAAGATATTTGTTCACTTTGACAACCACACAGTGTCACAATATTGTATGTCTTAATTTTTAACTCTTTATCAATTTTTTTTTATCACCTATAGTCTTGGTAGTATGCTCAATATCTTTAAAATAAATGCCATTTGCATTGATAGGATACATTTTTAAGACAAAATGTGTCGACATTTACTACATTAGACTTTATAGGATACTTTTTGAAGACAAAAAGGTTATTTTAAAGGAATTTGGCTAATGTACAATATTTGAATACACATTTTATTTTGTAAATGTGGTAATAGCATCTGCTAAAAAGGTTGTATTGGTAGCTTTTGAGATGAAGATATTTTAAATGACCTTCCATCAAAATGCTATTCTGGCAGTTTCATTCATTTACAGAGTTATTTTAGTAGGAAAGATAGAGACACCATATTACCTGAGTGAAACAGGTTCAAGCCAAGTCTGCAAGTACAAGTGACACAGCAAAAATGATAACTGTTTTCCTAAAGACTTTCCCACTATACACACAAACAGATATTCCTGCCCCAAACACACACTGTTGGCATGCTGATGGCTGAACAACATTGATTTCATTGTCAATGCCAATAATGCATAAAGTGTGCATAAAGAAAAAAAAAAGAATCTTTGTGCAAAGCTGGCAAAACTAGACCAGTCCAAGAAGACTGGAGATTACATTCTTCCTTAATAAAATAAAAATGTCAGGTTTCAACACTGGTCCCATTCTGACATCAGGAAGAGAGAGAGAGAGATGAACAGCTCAGCGCGAGAGAGAACGGGCTGCTCACATCAAGAATCTGCCTGGAATATTCAATGAAACAACAGGCTGTGCACGAAAAATGGCACTGAACTAGATCAGTATGCTACTAGCTAAGAAAAAAGTATTACATTGTTCTTCCCTCAATTCTGAGTGATTGGCTTTGTTCATATATCAATGTCAGTAAAACACATTTTATAAATACACCACAATTCTGGTCTTTTTCAAACAATCATTGCTGAATAATACTGATGCAATAACAAACTTCAGGATATTTTTTAAGAAAATTGAACATGAATCCACACAGTCAGGAGGGTGGTTCTGTATGTGGGAGTGTTAAATGAGAAAAGCCATGTGGGGTTCATCACATATGGGAGAAGCACAGCGAGACATTCAGGCCTTTTTCCATCCTTGATCTCACACACAAATGAAATATTTAGAGGCTGAGTCCAACAACAGCGGTTGTCAAATGTGCTTCCACCACCACATGCTGCGAGGCAGCCCTGTGCTGTGTGTATGGACCGCGCTCCCAGCACAAACTTGAAATTAAAACCTGGCAATTTTGGCTGGTGAAGGTTCCCCTCAGGACTGCTGGGAGGAAAAGAGCGAAACACAGACAGAGACAGAGACAGAGAGAGAGAGAGAGAGAGAGACAAAAGAGAGAGAATCTGTGCACAGACAGAGAAGCTGGGACTTGTGTGGTCATCACAGTATTAAAACGGATAGAATGATAGATAGTAGACTGAATGATAGTTAGAACGAGAGACTAGATGGATGGATGGATGGATGATGGATGGATGGATGGATGGACAGATAGATAGAATAAAAGATGGACGGACAGACAGAAAGATTGACAGAATGACAGACAGACAGACAGACAGACAGACAGACAGACGGACGGATAAACAGATAGATAGAATGACAGACATATAAAATTACAGACATAGAATGACAGACAGACGGACAGACAGACAGACAGACAGAAATGACAGACAGACAGACAGACAGACAAATAATGACGGACGGACGGACGGACGGACAGACGGACAGACAGAGAGACAGACAGATAGATTGACAGACAGAAAGACAGAGAGACAGAGAGATATGAAGATAGAATGACAGAAAGACATATAGATTGACAGCGAGACAGATAGATAGAACGACAGACAGATAGAATGGCAGACAGACAGACAGATAAAATGGCAGACAGATAGATAGGAAGATAGATAGAATAACAGACAGACATATAGAGTGTCAGACAGACAGACAAACAGATAGAATGACAGACAGACAGAGACAGATAGATTGGTGGATAGAATGACAGACAGACAGACAGACAGACAGACAGACAGACAGACAGACAGACAGACAGACAGACAGACAGATAGACTGGTGGATAGAATGACAGACACACAGACGGACAGATAGACTGGTGGATAGAATGACAGACAGACAGATAGACTGGTGGATAGAATGACAGACAGACAGATAGACTGGTGGATAGAATGACAGACAAACAGACAGACAGACAGATGGACTGGTGGATAGAATGACAGACAGACAGACGGACAGATGGACTGGTGGACAGACAGACAGACAGACAGACAGACAGACAGACAGACAGACAGACAGACAGACAGACAGACAGATAGACTGGTGGATAGAATGACAGACAGACAGAGTGACTGGTGGATAGAATGACAGACAGACAGACAGACAGACAGACAGACAGACAGACAGACAGACAGACAGACAGACAGACAGATGGACTGGTGGATAGAATGACATACAGACAGACAGAGAGACAGATGGACTGGTGGATAGAATGACAGACACAAAGACGGACAGATAGACTGGTGGATAGAATGAGAGACAGACAGACTGACAGACAGACCGACAGACAGGTGGATAGAATGACAGACAGACAGAGAGACTGGTGGATAGAATGACAGACAGACAGACAGACAGACAGACAGACTGGTGGATAGAATGACAGACAGACAGAGAGACAGATGGACTGGTGGATAGACAGACAGACAGACAGACAGACAGACAGACAGACAGACAGACAGACAGACAAACAGACAGGTTGACAGACAGACCAGACAGACAGACAGACCGACAGACAGACAGACAGACAGAGAGACAGACAGCAGGAGACAGATCTGTCTGGATTCTGACAGACAAACCACCAGACCAATGACAGGTGGATAGAAATGGCAGACAGACAGACAGACAGAATAAAAAGGCAGACAGACAGATAGATAGACAGACAGACATAAAGTGACAGACAGGACAGACAAACAGATAGATGTACAGACAGACCGACAGGCGATAGATAGACTGTTTGATAGAATGACAGACAAACAGACAGACAGATGGACTGGTGATAGAATGACAGACAGACAGAAGACAGATAGACTGGTGGAATTGAATGACAGACAGACAGACAGACAGATAGACTGGTGGTAGATGGCAGACAGAGAGACAGATGGACTGGTGGATAGAATGACAGACAGACAGACAGATAGACTGGTGGATAGAATGACAGACAGACAGACAGACAGATAGACTGGTGGATAGAATGACAGACAGACAGACAGACAGACAGACAGAGAGGGACAGATTGACTGGTGGATGGACAGGGAGAGTGACATTAGGCCAGACAGACCTAGACGAGACATCAGACACAGACAGAGGACTGGTGGATAGAATGACAGACAACGACAGACAGACAGGATCAATGGACAGTGGTGGGATGGTGGATAGAAGACAGACAGACAGATAGACAGACAGATGGACTGGTGGATAGAATGACAAACAGACAGAGAAACTGGTGGATAGAATGACAGACAGACAGACAGACAGAGAGAGACAGATAGACTGGTGGATAGAATGACAGACAGACAGACCGACAGATAGTGGGACGTGGTGGATAGAAGACAGCATCAGCGACAGAAAGGGTGAGATGGTGAGGGGGGGGATCAGTAGACGCGTGGACAGACAACTGAGTGACGTGAGAGAGACAGATTGACTGGTGGATAGAATGACAGACAGACAGACAGACAGATGGACTGGTGGATAGAATGACAGACACACAGACAGACAGATAGACTGGTGGATAGAATGACAGACAGACAGACAGACAGACAGACAGGACATACAGACAGACAGACAGACAGACAGACAGACAGACAGACAGACAGACAGACAGACAGATAGACTGGTGGATAGAATGACAGACAGACAGATAGACTGGTGGATAGAATGACAGACAAACAGATAGAAAGACAGATGGACTGGTGGATAGAATGACAGACAGACAGACAGATAGACTGGTGGATAGAATGACAGACAGACAGACAGAGAGACAGATGGACTGGTGGATAGAATGACAGACAGACAGAGAGACTGGTGGATAGAATAGACAGACAGACAGACAGACAGACAGACAGAGAGAGAGACAGATTGACTGGTGGATAGAATGACAGAGAGACAGATGGACTGGTGGATAGAATGACAGACAGACAGATAGACAGATGGACTGGTGGATAGAATGACATACAGACAGACAGAGAGACAGATGGACTGGTGGATAGAATGACAGACACACAGACGGACTGGTGGACAGACAGACAGACAGATGGACTGGTGGATAGAATGACAGACACAGACGGACAGATAGACTGGTGGATAGAATGACAGACAGACAGACCGACAGATAGACTGGTGGATAGAATGACAGACAGAGACAGAGAGACTGGTGGATAGAATGACAGACAGACAGACAGAGAGAGACAGATTGACTGGTGGATAGAATGACAGACAGACATACAGACAGATGGACTGGTGGATAGAATGACAGACACACAGACAGACAGATAGACTGGTGGATAGAATGACAGACAGACAGACAGACAGACAGACAGACAGACAGACTGGTGGATAGAATGACAGACAGACAGATAGACTGGTGGATAGAATGACAGACAGACAGACAGACAGACAGATGGACTGGTGGATAGAATAACAGACAGACAGACAGATAGACTGGTGGATAGAATGACAGACAGACAGAGAGACAGATGGACTGGTGGATAGAATGACAGACAGACAGACAGACAGACGGACAGATGGACTGGTTGACAGACAGACAGAGATACAGATGGACTGGTGGATAGAATGACAGACAGACAGACAGACCTTGTGGACAGACAGAGAGACAGATGGACTGGTGGATAGAATGACAGACAGACAGATGGACTGGTGGACAGACAGACAGACAGACAGACAGAGATGGACTGGTGGATAGAATGACAGACAGAACAGAGAGAACAATGGTTGGTGGATGAGGAGGAGACAGGGACAGACAGACTGGGGGGAAGATGGAAGGGGGGGGAGATAGACAGACAGAGATGGATGGTGGGGGAATGACAGACAGGTGGGACAGGTAGAGGGATTTTGAGAACAGATAGGCTGGTGGTTAGAATGACAGACAGAGAGACTGGTGTAGAAATGACAGACAGACAGACAGATAGACTGGTGGACAGACAGACATATAGACTGGTGGATAGAATTACAGACAGACAGATGGACTGGTGGATAGAATGACAGACAGACAGAGAGACAGATGGACTGGTGGATAGAATGACAGACAGACAGATAGACTGGTGGATAGAATGACAGACAGACAGCACAGAGAGAGACAGATGGACTGGTGGATAAAATGACAGACAGACAGACAGATGGACTGGTGGATAGAATGACAGACAGACAGACAGACAGACAGGACTGGTGGATAGAATGACCGAAGACAGGGGGGGTGGCAACAGACAGACAGGACAGACAGATAGACGGTGATAGAATGACAGACAGAACAGAGACACAGATGATGGTGGTAGAATGACAGCCAGACAGATGACTGGTTTGATAGAATGACAGACAGACAGAGAGACAGATGGACTGGAGGATAGAATGACAGACAGACAGACAGGCAGACAGAGATGGACTGGTGGATAGAAAGACATACAGACAGACTCCAGACAGACAGAACAGACAGAGACAGACAGACAGACATACCGACAGATAACAGACCAGATAGATGGATTGTGGTGATAGAATGACAGACATGTCCAGAAGCACAATGGACTGGTGGATAAGAATTCAGAACACACAGACGGATCACGACAGACAGACAGACAGACAACAGACAGACAGACCAGACAGACAGCAAGACAGGATGGACTGTTCATAGAATTGACAAACAGATAGAGAGACAGATGGACTGGTGGATAATCACAGACACACAACAAATACGACAGATAGACCTGGTGGATAGAATGACAGACAGACAGAGACAGATGGACTGTGGATAGAATGACAGACAGACAGACGGACAGATAACTGGTGATAGAAGACAGACAGACAGACAGACAGACAGACAGACAGACAGACAGACAGACAGACAGACTGGTGGATAGAATGACAGACACAAAGACGGACAGATAGACTGGTGGATAGAATGACAGACAGACATAGAGGAACTGGTGGATAGAAATGACAGACAGACACAGACAAACAGACAGACAGACAACAGACAGACAGATAGACTGGTGGATATAATGACAGACAGACAGAGAGACAGATGGCCTGGTGGATAGAATGACAGACACAAAGACGGACAGAAGACTGGTGGATAGAAAGGCAGACAGACAGACAGATAAAATGGAAGACAGATATATAGAATAACAGACGACAGATAGATTGACAGACAGACAGACAAACAGATAGAATAAGTGGGGGGGGGGGGCAGACAGACCGAGAGAACAGATAGACTGTTTGATAGAATGACACAAACAGACCGACAGATGGACTGGTGGATAGATTACAGACATACAAGAGACAGAAACAGGTGATTGAATGACAAGACAGACAGACAGACAGACAGATAGACTGGTGGATAGGATGGCAGACAGAGAGACAGGTGGACTGGTGGATAGAATGACAGACAGACAGACAGAACAGACAGACAGACAGACAGACAGATAGACTGGTGGATAGAATGACAGACAGACAGACAGACAGATACACTGGTGGATAGAATGACAGACAGACAGACAGAGAGACAGATGGACTGGTGGATAGAATGACAGACAGACAGAGAGACAGATGGACTGGTGGATAGAATGACAGACACAAAGACGGACAGATAGACTGGTGGATAGAATGACAGACAGACAGACCGACAGACAGATAGACTGGTGGATAGAATGACAGACAGACAGAGAGACTGGTGGATAGAATGACAGACAGACAGACAGACAGACAGATAGACTGGTGGATAGAATGACAGACAGAGAGACAGATGGCCTGGTGGATAGAATGACAGACAGACAGACGGACAGGTGGACAGACAGACAGACAAAACAGATGGACTGGTGGATAGACAGACAGACAGAGACAGACAGACAGACAGACAGACAGACAGATGGACTGGTGGACAGACAGACAGAGAGACAGATCTGTCTGTCTGTTTGTCATTCTATCCACCAGTCCAATGACAGGTGGATAGAATGACAGACAGACAGACAGATAAAATGGCAGACAGATAGATAGAATAACAGACAGACATATAGAGTGACAGACAGACAGACAAACAGATAGAATGACAGACAGACCGAGAGATAGATAGACTGGTTGATAAGAATGACACAAACAGACAGACAGATGGACTGGTGGATAGAATGACAGACATACAGAGAGACAGATAGACTGGTGGAATTGAATGACAGACAGACAGACAGATAGACTGGTGGATAGAATGGCAGACAGAGAGACAGATGGACTGGTGGATAGAATGACAGACAGACAGACAGATAGATCTGGTGGATAGAATGACAGACAGACAGACAGACAAACAGATACACTGGTGGATAGAATGACAGACAGACAGACAGACAGAGAGACAGATGGACTGGTGGATAGAATGACAGACAGACAGACAGACAGATGGACTGGTGGATAGAATGACAGACGGACAGACAGACAGATGGACTGGTGGATAGAATGACAGACAGACAGATAGACAGACAGATGGACTGGTGGATAGAATGACAAACAGACAGAGAGACTGGTGGATAGAATGACAGACAGACAGACAGAGAGAGACAGATTGACTGGTGGATAGAATGACAGACACACAGACGGACAGATAGACTGGTGGATAGAATGACAGACAGACAGACAGACAGATAGACTGGTGGATAGAATGACAGACAGACAGATAGACTGGTGGATAGAATGACAGACAAACAGATAGACAGACAGATGGACTGGTGGATAGAATGACAGACACACAGACGGACAGGTGGACAGACAGACATGTGGATATAATGACAGACAGACAAGATAGACTGTTGGATAGAAGACAGACAGACAGAGAGACAGTGGACTGGTGGATAGAATGACAGACAGACAGACAGACAGACGGACAGATGGACTGGTTGACAGACAGACAGAGATACAGATGGAATGTGGATAAATGACAGACAGACAGATGGACTGTGTGAATAGAATGACAGACAGACAGAACGGACGACAGAGAGACAGATGGACTGGTGGATAGACATGACAGACAGACAGATGGACTGGTGGGACAGAACAGACAGACGAGACACAAGATGGACTGGTGGATAGATGACAGACAGACAATGGACTGGTGGATAGAATGACAGACAGACATACAGACAGACAGGCAGAAAGAGAGACAGATGGGCTGGTGGATATAATGACAGACAGAGAGACAGATGGACAGGTGGATAGAATGACAGACAGACAGAACAGATAGACTGGTGGACAGTCAGACAGATAGAC
>JAPDDN010000174.1:0-110924 GCA_027422405.1 Ptychobarbus kaznakovi
TTTCAGAGAGTATGGGCTACAAAAAAATACGCTTTCTGTGTGAAGTTAAAAAAGCTTAAATTCAATGAACGAATTGAGAAAAACAACATATCCTCTATCATTAAGTAAAAGACGAAACACCGTCAAACAGGTGTAGTGGAAAAGGTGAAAAGCAATGAAGAGCATGAAGTAGTCCAAAGCTTTCCTTGACTTTTGTTTTCAGTTATAAAAGCAGTTAAGACGAGTCAAAATCACTGTATGTTTAGCTTCAAGTATTTTTCAGTTCTGGGTGGAGGTCCTTTTAACCAATCAAATTTGACCAAGAAAAAAAATAAAAATAAAGATATTACACATCCAAACCACAAAATTTTAAACAATGTAGGTTGGCCACTGTTTTAGTTTACGCTGTATGTGTGATGTAGGTTCTCTTTGCGAGTGTGTGATATGAAAAACAAACAATGGTCCTTATTCCAAATGGAAACACCTCACTCAAAGAGTCTGTTTCTGAGAACTTGAGCTTCCCTGATAACGTGCAGCCTTCAGCTCATGACTATCTTCTGAAGTACTTCAAAGGTAAATTTCATTTCAGGTGGGTAGTTCAGATTAAGTGCATACATTAGACCAAAAAGCATTGCTGTAGCTAATGCAAAGTTATCCAAGCCTGTAAGACTTTCTGGCCTTCGAGGACAATCCAATATGCCTCAGATCTGTCCTGAGATTTGAGAATGTAGATTCCCACTGTGGGTTCCTCAATGGAATTTTGGATATAGGCTTCATCAGCAGCCTGCAGAATGCAATACGTACATGGATATTGGCTTGTACGTCCAAAATGAGGATGCTTGCCTTTTATAATGGTTTAGTAGTGCCAATCTACTGGAAACTGCTACTGAGCACCCTTTACACTGCCACATTCACTAGAGAGGGAGACAGAACATTTTTTTTATTAATTTTTTATAGAAACGAATATTTTAAGTAAAAAAACTTAACTTTCAATATTGAAAAAAATATTCACCACTACTATAGAGCCTTTGCCAATCAAATTGCACGTGACTAGAGTATCAGATCTGTAAAATATAAAAAAACAATGCATTAGTATTAAAGCAGTAACATTTTCTCAGAGGTAGTTAAGGCTCCCTAAAATTCAGCCTATTTCCTTCTGTTGCTTCTTTATTTGAATTGACAAACCTGATGTATCTCTACATACATCTTAACATTACAAGAAAAAAATGTAGATCAAAATAAATAAATATGCAACAATTTGTCAAAACTATTTACAGCATATTTTCCGATGTGCATTAACGTTTACAAATATAACTTTTCATTGAGTGAAGGTAATAAAATAAGACATTAAAAATAAGCCAGTCGTCAGGTCTTTCAACAGTAAAAATGACTGTAAATCAAGACAGTGCACTAACACAATGAATGGAAGAAAAGCGCAACACGCAAAATGGCGGAATATGTCCGCTTTTTAAATAAAAAGGCCAATCATCGCGTTATGTAGCTAGAGGCTCCATTTGCCTGAGACACGCACTTTGGCTGGGCCGACCTGAAGCTTAACGCCATTTCAGCATAAGATACCACATCTTTAAGACAAAGCATGTAGGATTTTGGTACGGATTTAAAACACGTTACTAAAATGTGAGTGTTGGCAAGCATTTTATAAGATTTAAACGATATGTGCCACCAGTCACTCCCTGACAGAATTTACACATTCGTTACAATTAAGGCCTTTGAGGGAAATAACTTACCTTGAAAGGGAATTTGCAGTCTAATAATAAACGAATTCTACAGAATAACGAATATTTTCTTTATGATAAAATTTAAAAGATAGCTCAGCCAGAGTGCATTTTAACGTTTTGTACTTAGCATTCCCTCCCCCACCTCAAATTAGTTGGCGCCACAAATCACTCCCTGACGCATAACTAACGGTATTACTCGTCATACACAGAATAAAAAAAATGTATACTGCTTGAATGATTGTACAAAATTAACAAAAAAAAACTTAATACACGTCATGATTAACCACCTTAACGTTAAACATTAGCACTACTTTGCATCTCAGTCGGGTTGCTCGATAAAATCAGTGCATAAAAACTTTACCTCAGTAAAAAAAAAACTTCAAAGGGAATAACATTAACAACCGTTTCTCAAATAGCATTTCAGTTCAAAGTTTTAATTACCTTTTCACACTGTTGAAATCCACCGCGATGCACCAGCTTCCAGCTCCAAAGCGAGAGAGAAAATGGCGGACTGAAGAGCAGTTAATTAGTTTTCCTATCGCGTTCCAAGGGGGCGGAGTTTCCAGAGAAAACATAACAAAATTATTAAATTTCAACATGATTAATTCTAAAAAGTTGAACATCCATGAACATTAATTGAATGACACAAGACTAAAATATGTTTAGATGAGAAACATACATTAATCATGTTTTAAATACTAATTGCATTTTTGCAAATTCAACAATCCCCCATTTTCATTTTTTTCAGTGTAGGGCCAAGCCTGTGCGCAACATCAATCGAAGTTTGCAGAACATCCGCTAAGCTTGGGGACACCTGAAGAAAAATGTCCATTATGACCATTTTGACATTCTCCCATCGACCTCCCCAGATAGCACACGTTACGTCTGCAAGATGTCTGTTGAAGATCTCTTGATCTGGAAAGCATCTGCTGTATACAAACGTCTGACAGACATCTTTCAGATGTCAGTTTTCATATATTCTAAATCGTAAAACATTTAAGACATCTAATAGACGTCTATTTAACATCTAAAATGCAACGTCCTATAGACGTATTGCAGAGAGCCAAACACCCTAAAAATTAGTCTTGCAGATGTAAATTCAGACGTCAAATACACATCTCCGAGATGTACATTGGCTATCAGGGTCCGGAACACCTGCGATCCTTAAATTCCATCGTCTCTTATTGGCGTCCAGCTCATCCACTTTATCCCATAGGCGTTTGTTTTCTGCAGCCAAAGTAGACATCTGAGAATCAGTTTATCAGATTTAGCAGCTGTATCCTCTGACGCTTTAGCAACAACGTCGACCCTTGCAGCAAGGTCAGAGATAAGGATGGAATTGGACGAGACAGATTTCTCGATCTCCAAAAGTTTCTCCATAAAGTCATCCTGCTTCTTACCAATCTCTCTATTGCTTCAAGCAGGACCGCATTTGAAGGATCTGCGGTTGGGCGCCGCATTTTCGGCAAAGGGCTTGCTCCGGGAGACTCGGGAAAACACGTGTCCAGTGAGTCCACAACATTAGCAGATTTGGCATAAGTATGCATACGTTTAACACTCTCAGATCTAGAGCTGTCATCCACCTCCATTATGACGCCACAAAGCAATTCTAGGATCCAAACACGTGCTGTAGCCTCTCCAGTGAGTAGTCGTTTGGGAAAAGAGGAAAAAAACTCTCAAAAATATACAAACTCACTAATCGCAGTATGTTAAGTATATGGAGAGCATAAAATGTATAAACTCAATCGCATGAAAACAAATTAAGCTTTCAGGGGGAAAGAGAAATCAAGTTTTGCACAAAATACAAGTAAGAGCAAAGAAAACCGCGAGCTACACCGACGCCACCTTGAAGCGCCCCCCTCTACGTATATTATGTCTATGGTTATTACGACGTCGGTTATGTTCAAGTCACTTTGGTCGGAACAAGATGGCGATTTAACTTTTCTACATAAAATGTAATGATTTTTTTAAACTCTACATATATAAAATGATTAATGAAAAATGTGCATAATTGTGCATTTTTCTGTTTTTATTTCATTAATGAAGGTGATGTATACTGAATAATTATATATATTCTATTATAATTATAAAATAATATAGTATGTGTAACTTATATATTTGTATTGTAAATTACAAAAAAATAATAATTGTATTAACTTTACTGATACTGCATATCTTTAGTCTTTGGCTGCGTCCAATTGCATCCGACACGTTTTTTTCACTGACACGCTCCCAACTCGGGGCTTACAGAAAATGTCGAGTTTCTCTCTCGTGATAACGACATTGTGGTGGCGTTCATGTGCATTCAACTCGTAAATACGATGTATCCGACATGACTTGAACGCACCATGTGTTCACGTCAGAGTGCATTTGAAGCAGATATTGACGCGCATGCGTGCGGATAGTGAAGCTGAGCGAGAGCTTGCAGTTGATGGGTGTGTGAACGAGGGCTGGAGTTAGTCTTTACCGGACACCAATGGAGAAAAGGTGAGTTTCATTATTGTGTTTTAGTTGTATCTATGTGTGCACTATTGCGTATTCTGAGGCAAATCGGTAAGAGATGTATGCATGCAGTCTGCTACAGATGCGTGCATATCGCGTTTCTTATACAAATAGAATGATTGAAAAGGGGATAATAAATGTAGCCTATGTACAATGAATAATGTCAATAATGAAAGTTGAGTATTAATAATATGAAGGTAATTGATTCAGCTGTGCGTCCAAACATTTAGTTTTATTACATTTATGTTTACATTTATTCATTTAGCAGACGCTTTTATCTAAAGCGACTTACAATTGAGTATATATAATAAGTTTATTTATGCTGTTTGAAAACTATTATTGTTATGAAGAAAAATATGCATGAATATAAACATCACAGTGATCACTTATGTGCAAGTTTTAACGTGTGTGTGCTAATGAGCTCAGGTGTTCTGTTGTAATTGGTCTCATTGGATATAAATGTTTGCTACATGTCTGTTGTGTATTGTGGCATGCAGGCCTCTTTCCTACCTGGAGGGCTGCTTAAATTAATTAAGCACAATTAACCAACTGTGAATGTGTACTTTTGTCATATTAGTGTGTCATTCCACAAAATCGGTGCCTTTTGTGTCCCTAAGAAATAATCTAACATAGATTTAATATAACCACAAATAAATATGCAATTTAAAAACATAATACTATGTATGCTTTCTTAAATATTACATCAAAAAAGTAAATTTATATTTTTTATAATTTAATAAGCATTTATGCTGGTAAGGGTAAGGTTTTTGACCTTTACCTCACTGTGTTTTTTCTTTTTTGGCAGGACTTTTCTTTTGCAAAATTATATACAAGTATTTCTCTCACTCCTCAATAATGTTATATTTTTCATGCAATGTCAATACTGGTACCATGTTCATTTAAACAATTATATCTTACATTTAATAGACTCAATATATGCAAGTTAAATCCTTTTAAAGTGTACAATATCACTTTTGTGATCTTGACTATAAACTAGCAATTAGCAAAAAATAATAATTTAATCATCAATCCTGTTATTATCTACCTGTTACATTTCAGGGTAACAGGTTTTGAAGTGGGTAACATGGATGACAGATTAGGTGTCACCCTGTTTTTAAAGATCATCTGTGTTAAATGCAAACATGTTTAAAGGTCACCATGGCTGTATTATTGAGCTAATGCCTACATAATTCAGTGGCATATGAGCATGAGTTACATTTTAGTTAGTATTACTGGTATGTTACTATTGTTTTTAAAGACAGGATAGGATGACCATTCTCTGTAAAATGTTTTTTTTTTTTTTTTTTATAACTCATTGTCAATAATGCATCCATGTAAATTAAATTACAAACAAGAGCAGCAAGGTGACTGCAGACTTTCACCCAGTCTTGCAGTGTTCAAGAAAGTCAAGATCTTGGTTGTAGTTTCAGATGATCACAGAAAGACCCAGATCTGATCATCCTCCTTGCCTAATAATTGAACCAGATCAACATATCTGTACAGTTATGTAATAAAATATGTGCTGTGTGCTGTAGAATGTGTGTCCTGTCATCCTGTGTTACTCTGGTCAGTCCTGTGACTATGACGTCAATCCTGTTACTGTCATTAATTTAAAACTGTAAAACATATTTTGATACAGCTTTCCAGGTTTTTCCATTGTAACTTTAGTAGATTTTTTTTCCAAGTGGAAAAGGCACCAATTTCATGGAATGACCCTGATAACTCTTGCACAGATCATGTTCTTTCTTGTGTGAAGCACTTTGGTAAACTGAAAATTCTGTCTGTAGCAAATGGGGTCTGAACTGGAGATGGGAAAACGTCCACCACAGAATGCTGGAAATGCAACCCAAGTGCAGAATACTCCCCCAAAAACTCATATCTTGGGAAGTGTGAACACCCAAACAGTTGGCTTGTTTAACTCTCCTTCAAATGCCTGCTGCTTCTGTTGGTGTTGCTGCTGCAGCTGTTCTTGGTAAGATACATCTTTAAATGTTTTACATGAAATAGAGCATGGTTTCTCGATAGGCAGCCCGGCTTACTTAGTTTTGTCATAGCCTCTACATATTAGCTTATGGGACCATCTTAGCATGTTGAGGCCACGACATATTACCTCATAGAAACTTGATAATGTGATGTGGTGATATGAAGTGACCTTTGCAAATCATATTTCTTTTGTATCAGTACATCATAAATAGGAGTCATCTGTTTTTATTGTCTTTAGTTAGGGTTAGGGTTATACAAAATGTAAGATGAGAAATTAGTTCTACACACAAAATTTGTGTTTTTTTTAAAGCAAATTAGGAGGTTATGATACCATTTGCTGATTTTCCTGACTTGTTTAGACATTTTTGTTGTTGTTTATTGCCTCTATATCAGGCAAACTGTCCTCAAACAAAAATATCTGTAGCCATTTGAATTAAGAAGCAACCACTGCATTTTAATCAAAATCTAATCAAAGACGCTATGCACATGCAGCGTGAGCAGTTGTTTTTTTATTTGAATTATATTGTATAATATAAATATTTAAAGCAAAACCAGAATGGTCTGACTGTAGATTTGTGAAATGATGCTACAATACGTAAGACACCTGCACAGCTGACTTGATAAATGAGAAGGCAAATGAGGAAATGTTCAGATGTGGGGATTAACAGATATTCAGCACTACAAAAGAACAGAGATACATTGTAAATTTAGAGATGCCAGTTTCTCAATTAGCCCATATTCATTTTATTAGGTCATGAATTAATATATTGCAATAGTTTGGGCACTGGAAAGGACCATGGCTCACTTCACACGGGGACTGATTGAGACATTAATTGAGGCACACCCAAAGTTTCATTTTCCTTAATACTTCCTTGTTTTCCATTTGCAATTGTATTAATCATTTCCTTTCTTATGAAACACATGTAACTTAAGCTAGCAAACATTTATTTTTCTCATGTGTTGCCTCTTCTTGGTAGGGAAAAAAATGAACAGAGAAAAATTATTTTATTGTCAACAGATTCTGGAGGGCACCTCTACTTCCATAGAGTAGAATGCTAGTATAGCATGCAGTATATCTAGACATTTAGCTACATGTCTCCTAAAACTATACAGATTTAGAATAACATGAAAGTGAGTAAATGATGAAAGAATTTTCACAAAAAGTAAAGCTGTATTTCGATAGTATACTTAAGACATTCTACTAAATATAAGTAACTTTGTGATCATATGTCAGCTAACTCTCGTTAATTTGCAACTACATAAAATGTTAGGAGTAGTGCTGCTGCGGCAGAGCAAGTACCGAGACTTGCTACTGCCAATACATACACAACATGCTGTTGTGAGCATGTAAGAAATAATTCTGCTGCACATATAACACACATAAAATAACCGCCATATAGCATTAATGAATCACCCTGTAGCACAGGGGTTCTCAACCTTTTGCAAGCTGGGCCCCCCCAAAGCTGGTTCATTGCAGTTGCCCCCCCCCACACCACCCACACCACCTTGCATAGATAGATAGATAGCCCTAGGCTATTATTTTTAGGCCCACATTATTATTATTATTATCATCAGTAGCGGTAGGTAGGCCTATTATCATCTATTGTTATAATTGACAGTAGCACCAGACTTCTAATGTGAGCTTGCAGACATTATTATTATTATTATGAGTAGTAGTAGGCCTATCATCATTACTAGGCTATTGCTATATAATTATATGAGGTTACATGCTTTATTGTTGTTGTTGTTGTTATTATTATTATTATCATCAGTATAGGCCTATTATCATTACTAGGCTATTGCTATAATTGGGAATTGGCACCAGACCTCTGATATTAATTTATGCTTTATTATTGTTATTATTACTAGGCCTAATAGTAGGCATCATTTGCATTTTTTTACAGAAGCTTGCAGGTAGGTGATGTTAATGTGAGACCTGAGCCTGCTTTGCCTTGCAAAGATCCTCAATTATTGGCTCAATGTTTGATAAACATAGCCTCAAATCATCCTCGATTTGTGCACGATTGCGGTATTTCGTTTTGAGTGCAGTCATTTTTGAGAATCCTGCCTCACACAAATATGTCGACGCGAAAGGAAAGAGAATCTTCAAGGCGACGTCACAGAGTTCAGGATATTCCTGCATCAATGCTGCCCAGAATGACGAAAGAGGGCAGGAGCTAAAGAGTTCCTTCAGTCTACTGTCACTCTTCAGCTCAATAAGCTGTTCCTGCATATCAATTGATAGCTCGTTTGCTGTGCACACAAACGGATCTCGAACCCACGCAAAAGAACGATAATCCTCTTTAAAGTACGTCGCAAATAGTTTTCTCATTGCTGACAGGTGCTCAGACGCTGATTGAAATAGGGAGGAGAAATCGTCTGGCGTGCCTGCATCAGTGATAAAGTCTGCAAGGCTGGGGAACATGTTGCAGTTCCCTCGACTGATGCGGCCATGCCAGAGGTCTAGTTTTTGTGTGAAGGCGTGCACTTTGTCTGCAAGGAGCAAAATATGAGTTTCGCGGCCTTGCAAAGACAGGTTGAGGCCGTTCAAGCGGTCAAATATATCGACCAAATAGGACAGAGACGCAAGTCACATAGTGTCATCCAGATGCTTCGCCAGATCTTTTTTGATTTCTGTCAAAAACCACTTCACCTCCTCTCGCAGCTCATACAACCGCTGTAACACCCGCCCCCTGGAGAGCCAGCGAACTTCAGTGTGCAGAAGCAGCTGTTCGTGCCCTGACCCCATCTCCTGGCAGAGGACCCCAAACAAGCGAGAGTTTAGCGGCCGTGATTTGATGAGATTTATAATTTTCACGGATTGGTTCAGCACGGAGTCAAAAAGAACCGGTATTTTTTTAGCAGCTAGTGCTTCGCGATGGACCATGCAATGTGTCCATTTCACAAGTGGAGCTACTTGCTGAACGCGAGCAGCTAGGCCACGCTCACGCCCCGTCATTGCCTGCGCACCATCCGTGCATAGGCCAACGCATCGGTCCCAGGCCAAACCATTTTCACGGATAAAAATATCAAGGACATTGAAAATGGCTTCTCCTGTAGTGTGCGACTGAAGAGGCCGGCAAAACAGGACATCCTCCTCAATCGCCTTGTCCCGCAGATACCTGACATAGGTGAGGAGCTGTGCCTGCCCAGCAATATCAGTGGATTCGTCCAGCTGCAGCGCGTAGTAAGGACTCTTTTTTACGAACTCTATCAGTTGCTCTCTGATATCATTGGACATGTCTTCAATTCTCCTAGCGACTGTGTCATTGGACAGTGGTACTGCACCGAGTTTGGCTGCTGCACTATCGCCTATCATTATTCTGCACATGTCTTGCGCTGCCGGCAAAATGAGAGTCTCGGCGATTGTATGCGGTTTACCCAGTTTACCGATTCTTTTGGCCACTACATACGATGCCTCCAAACACTGTTTAGACACAGTGCTGTGCACTGAAATGGTTGCCTGTTGCTGATGGAGGCCATCAAGCTTTCTTTTAAAATATTCAGCCGGTTTATTTTTAATGCCAGCATGCTTTGTTTCGAGGTGCCTTTTTAATTTGCAGGGCTTCATACTGTCGTTTGCCAGCACCTCGGCACACACGACACACTGAGGTCTCAGATCAGCCGTGACTGTAAACCCAAACTGCAGGTATGCTTCATCGTACCTTCGAAGCTTTTTTGCAGCTGGTGGTGCGTCGGTTGGCTTGTTGGTCCTCACAAGAAATTTCTCCATTTTTGTTATGTTTTCAATAAAGTTTAGGCAATATGTAACTGTGTGTGTGGCTATGTTGAGAGACGTATCAGGGGCTAATCAGTCGGGACTTAGGCACGATCTTTAATTAAACGAACAAAATAATTATTTTGCAGACAATTCAGATTTTATTTTAATACTTAACGATTGTTGTGTGTGTGTGTGTGTGTGTGTGTGTGTGTGTCTTAGTCGCGTGGGTAGTTTTAGCTAAGTGTAGCTACTGCCTAGCAGTTAAAAAAAATTACTGGCTAGGGCTGAGATTTGATCTAATCTTTAACAAGAATGTTTATAGGTTTAGTCTTTAAAAAGACTGTTGGGGTTTTGTAGTAAAGGCCTATGTAAATCGAGATTGATAACAGACTAGCGAGAGCTGGCACAAGCGAACTTGGCAAGAGACTAGACTAGAGTGAATGGAGAGCTATGTCGTGAGTCAATTTAAATGCAGTGATTTATTTTTGTGTGAGAGTGAGTGAACATTTACATTTACACCCCGCTCTGTAAGCCAGGGCGGGAACGGCGGCGGCCATGCGCATGCGCGATTCATTTGCAGCCTGGACGCGGAGGGGTGTGTGTCTCCTCTCTGCTCTGACTGCTGCGCGAGAGACTGACCGCCTGTGAGTGCTTTTGGACGGGAGAGGGGCTCACGGCAGCACCCGCTGCTCGTTGAGCACAGTAGGCCTAACTGCAGAGTGATTCGTGCTTTCGAGTCTCCAAACACCACAAAAGTCTCCAAAAACACCAGTAAAAGTCGCTGGATTTGTCGCTTTTGACAAAAAAAAAGTCGCCAGGAGGATGATTTGTTTGTGTTATAATCAGTGCTTGAAGTGGGGGAAAAAGGTGGCGGTACTCTCTTTGCATTGGCAAATCATTACATTTTTACAGTGAAAAACAAAACTTGGAGATATTGCTGTTACAACAATTTATTGTTATTTATTTATTAACAACATAAATGTATTTAAACATGTATGTGTGTGCGTGGCTGCGTGCATGCGTGTATTTCACAAAAACTAAAGGAAAGCTTTAACTGTAGCCTATATTCTGACTAGTTTATTCGTTTTATATATATATATATATACACATATTAAACGAATATTTTATAATAAACGAATAATGAATAAATGAATAATAAACGAATATTTTTATATATATTTATACATATATATAAAACTAAATACGACCTCACGTTTTATACGTTTGCAGCCTCTGAAACTTCCGTCCGTCATAAAAATTAATTTGGATGGTTCGATTTTCTGCATTTTTTGCATCCGTAGCAAATATCTTGAGGGGTGTTTTTGACAATTGAGAGCCACCAAATGACGAATATGAAAAAAACGAATACGACAGTTTCGGACTCAGTCAGGGTGCAAGGACCTTAAACTTTTGAGGCTTGCGCAGCTTCTCGAGGAGAAATCAAACAAATGAGCGCCGTTTTCTAAAGTCTATGAGCGCAGCACACACAAATAAACTAAATTGACATACTGCAGTTAAATTTCAAAATGTGGTGTTTTTATATTTATAACATTTGAATACAGTTCAGCAACATGCATCACACGACCTGACGACCAAGAGAGCTGACAATTGACCATCACTTAATTTACCATCACCTCACGATTGAAAATGTGACACTGATTTCATATGACAGTTCAACAAACAAGTTAATACTATTAAGTCACTTACATTTTAGACAAAATAATTACTGTTTTGGTCTATTTTAGCAGCGAAAATAGATCCGATGAATCCAAACAAAGATCACAGCATAGCGCATCTCACAGCAACACTCAATGGTGTTTTGAATGATTCAGTGTTTTGAACGAATCGGTTGAGTCAAAAATTCAATGACCCATGCACAAACATCTGTCTCATTCTTGATGAATCGGCCGTTTGAACGAATCATGAACAACTCAATGACTCGCTTAATAAAACCGCTTATCACCTGCATTTGCAACCAATCAAATTTGTTCAAAACTCTTTTTTTTAAATCAGTCCAAACACATTTAAATTTTTATTCAGGAGTTATGTATATACAAAACTATAACTTTTTATGACAGTAGTTTAGTGATAAAAAAAATTAGCAAATTTTTTTTTCAGGTTTTTTTTTCCTCCCATCCTGTAGCCTACGCGCCCCACCGGTTGAGAACCACTGCTGTAGCAGATATATACAGGTGGAGCTGGGGAAGGTGGAGGGTTTCTTAAGCGTGCTGCAACTGCTACAGCAAGCACTAGTCTTATATTTCAATGTTGAGCAGCGAGCTCATTGGCTACTGATACAGGAGAAAACCAATCAGCTGTGTTGTGTGACAATGATGTCATTATGTCAGATTGAGTTTGACCTATCTGACTGTGCCATCTAGAGTTTAATGCCAGAACTTTGTATTTCTGTCATGACAACTGTCGGAGTGATTGGCATGGTAATGTACATGATATTGGCGGAATAGATCTGCTACACTGCTGCGGCAGAGCAAGTACCGAGACTTACTACTGCCTATACATCCACAACATGCTGCTGTGAGCATGTAAGAAATACTGCTGCTGCACATATAAGGTCATGAAAACCCCCCACAAAGCAGGACACATAGAATGGACAATATAAAGCCAAAAACAAGACAAAACACGCCCCAACAGCAGATCTATTGCCAAGACATATGTACTGCTGCTGCTCTGATTAGTCAAGTAAACCGCATGTATTACTATCTATGTGTGCCTGGGCTACCACACCATCCAGCTTAACGCTTGTGGCCTATTGGCTATGTGAGCCTTGGCTACCTTGCCGACCGGCTTAACAATAGTGGCCTATGACTATGTGAGCCTTGGATACCATTAGGGGTGGGATTAAAAAAATCGATCCATCAATGCATCGCGATTCTCTCTCCAACAATTCTGGATCGATTCTGAGAATTTCAGAATCGATTCTGAGCTTAGTTTTTAACCAGATGTGTGCGATGATGCTGAGTTTGCTTTAGAAACACCCGTATTCTGCTTGCTTCCAATTCCTCACACACATACACCACTTGAACCTTCCGTGAAATAATCTTTCATAAAGTTCGGAAAGGTTGAAGTGAATTACAAGGACATTCACGGGCTTCATTGCACAGGATGAGCTGTGAGAGACGCACGCTTTGTTTGATGTTTCACTTGAAGTGTGCGGTCTCGCCCGTCTATGGTTTGGAATGCAGTGGACTTATATATTTTAAATATGAACCTCACTAACAGAAATCTGCTTTCAATTTCAAATGCTATTGCGCATTTTGTTTGTGTAGACTACTCGCACATGCGGCTGTGCGCGACTCCGTGTAAGTGGTTTAATGCACTTGCGTTTCAAAATGGTTTTATGATGCAAAATTAATGTAAACACAGCCAGTTATGTCTTAAGGGATTAAACGGACCGAACAAACCACATTACTTATATTTCAAAAGAGATCTGTGCGTGAATGCAGCTTAATAGATCTCCCGCTGTCTATGACGCTGTCATTGTAAAAAACAACAGTAAAGATGAAGAAAAATCACTCACAGTTCTTGAATGGAAAATGTTCAGATGATATTAAATACCGAAAGCATTCTTTGTTTGTTGTTTGTTATATGCTCCTCTGTATTATTTGCTACTTGCTTGTATGTTTTGAAGTTATATTAGTTTAAAATTCTTAACATACAACTGTTTTTTTTTTTTTGTAATTATTTTAAAATGTAGGCCTACTTAATTACTTATGTAAGGATATGTAAATATGAGGATTTCAAGATTCTCAAATCGGTAAACTAATTAATTAATAGGGGGGGAAAATAGTAGATCAAGAATCATTCTGGAATCGAATCGTGACTCCCAGAATCGAAATTGGATCGGATCGTGAGGTGACTAAAGATTCCCACTCCTAGCTACCATGCCGACTGGCTTAACTCTAATTAGATGCACACTGTGTAATGTTAATTAACAACTGAATACATGTTGCAATCCGATAGATAAGAACCCAGCACCCACCTGAGCAAATATAATTTAAGTAATTTGCTAACTGTTGTTACTTTCTCCACTTCATAGTTCCAGTGGCAGTGTAACCGCTCATTAATTCATGTTCGTGCAATGATGAGACATACAAAGTTAGCCGACGCATACCATTTTACTCTCTCGTGCATATAAAAGTGTCATGGTTACAGTGCATCAAACCCCCTGGGTGGATTGACTTAAATGAACTGAAATAAAAGCAGAATATAAACATTCTTCCTCTGTTTCTAAACTACACAGCACAGCGAGAGCACACGTCATAAGAACACATTTCTCTGAACTACACTACCCATAATGCATTTCACTCAGGACTACGACAACCATAGATAGAGATCTTAAGCGATAACTCTTATTTCCCTTCTCCCGCAACACTGTCATTGATATGACTGTAATAAGCGCGTGCTTCTATGGCAAGCCGTTTTGACTTAATTCTCATGATATGAATTCTTGATATCATCAATTAAATTTTTACTAGTTAAAATGTTCATTCTTGATATCAGGAATTAGATTTATACTAGTAACAATTGCAATTTTTGATATCCACAATTACATTTGCACTAGTAACCATTTTAATTCTTGATATCTACAATTTAATTTTCACTAGTTAAAATGCTAATTCTTGATATCAGGAATTAGATTTCTACTAGTAACAGTGGCCATTTTTGATATCTGTAATTGTATTTTCACTAGTTAAATGTCACCATAGGCTGCCACTCAAATTTAATTGTTAATATAAAGAATTCATTTCTTACTAGTTGAAATTACAATTTCACATATCAGAAATACAATTCTTACTAGTAAAAACCTTTATTTTTGATATCAGTAATCACGTGGTTACTAGTACAGACGTCTATTCTTGATATCAACAATTTAATTCTTGATATCAACAATTGAGTGGTCGAGGCCATCTCACTTGCTTATGAGTCAGCCGGTCAACTGAGGTCTACTGATGGCCTTGACCACCCACTTGCTCTTCCTTTGCTTAGATGCAGGGGACCCCTTGTTAGGAGGTCCAAAAAATACAAACAGCTGTTCATTTTTACGCCACAGGGCAGCTCTGTGGACATAAGCATCTAATGTAAATGAGGATGTCGTCAATATACACTATCACACAACGATGGAGGAACTCCCGGAAAACCTTGTTCATAAATTCCTGGAAGACGGAGGGGGCGTTGACAAGGCCGAAGGGCATAACAAGGTACTCGTAGTGGCCGGAAGGAGTAATGAATGTCGTCTTCCACTCATCGCCTTCCCGGATCCGAACGAGGTTGTACAAACGTCGCAGGTCCAGCTTAGAAAAAAATGCGTGCCCCCCAGAGTTTCTCTAATGCGGCGGGGACCAAGGGAAGTGGATAGGGGAGTTGGACTGTCTGTGAATTCAGTGCTCGGTAATCAATGCAGGGCCTCAAGGCCCCGTCCTTCTTACCCACGAAGAAGAAACTTGATGCTGCTGGCGAACTGGATGGACGGATGTAACCTTGATTGAGAGCCTCCTTAATGTACTCCTCCATAGCCTTGCGCTCCGGGATGGACAGAGGATATACTCTACCCTTGGGGAGTTTGTGTCCAGGCAGCAGATCGATGGCACAGTCCCATGGCCTATGAGGTGGTAATTTGGTGGCTGCCTGCTTGCTGAAGACATCAAGTAACGCCCTATAATCAGATGGTATGGTGAGAGTAGTACTGGGTTCGGGGCTCTCTACCCGCGTGGAGGCTACTTGAGTGGTAGGTGACTGGAGACGAGAAATTCCTTTGAGACAGTGTTGGTGACAGAATTCGCTCCAGCGAGTTACCTCATTTGTCTCCCATCTGATTTCTGGGGAATGGATGATGAGCCAAGGGTGTCCCAGGATGAGATCCACGGTGGCCTCCTCCAGTACCAGAAATATAATCTCCTCCTCATGCAAGCTCCCGATCCGAAAGTCTTAGAGGAGGGGTCTCAAACCTTACACAACCACGTCCAAGCGGCTTTCCGTTGATGGTTTCGACTCTGAGCTCCCGGGCATGCCATTGACGGGGCAGGTGAAGACGGTCTATGAGGATTTGGGAGATGAATTTGCCCGAGGAGCCCGAGTCGACCAAAGTTGAGGCTGCAATGGATTGAACTGAGGTGAGTAGTTGAACATTCAGCACAGTAAGCTTGGCAATGATAAGGTCAGTTTGGAGTGTACTCACCGCTGGACGTGGAGGTTTAACGGGACAGGCTTGGATATAATGATCAGGAGAAGCACAGTAGACACACAGCCCTGCTGTCCATCGGCGGGCTCTTTCAGGGGCGGATAGACGAGACATGTCCACATGCATGGGTTCTGGTACTGGGGAACCGTGGGCGGCTGAGGCTGGCTGGTGAGCGGTTTCAGCGGGGTGGCAGGCTTATAGGTGTTGAGAGATACGGTTAGCCTTCTGCATAAAACTCTCTAACCCCACGGTATCGTCGTAAATTTCCATCTGGGCACGGATGCGAACGTCTAGTCCCTGACAATAGGCACTGAGCAGGGCTGACTCGTTCCAGCCACAGGTGTCCGCCAAAGTGCGGAATTTCACTGTATACTCATGGGTAGAGGAAGTGCCTTGTCAAAAGCGCAGTAACTGGTCCGCTTCTGAGAGCGCTTCCAAACACTTCCTTGAAATGATTGGTAAATGCTTCATAGGAATTTATTATGACAATATTGGCATTCCATATGGCTTTAGCCCAAATCAAAGCTTGATCTGAGAGAAGAGAGATCAGAAAGGCTACCTTGGAGCGCTCAGTGATAAATTTCTGTGGTTGCATCTCGATATAGAGGGAGAGTGGAGGGGCAGGAGCTGGTGGCAGGGAAGCACGAAGAGTGTTGACCAGATCCTCCAGGATTTTCGTCGGAGATGGAGGCCGGGGATCCATAATGGTGTCGGTTTATGTCTGGGCTTCTGTCACAATGAGAGCCAGAAGATAATAGGTAAGTATCACACGTGAATTTTTATTAAGTAAGATGCAATGAAATAGGAGAGTGATGTGCTGGTGAGTATCGTGGGGATGGTAATATGCATGTGCACTGTGCAGGAACTGATATCCTTCTCGTTCACAGGAGAGTGGAGTCCGGGTGCTCAGGAGAGCGGGGATCAACGCTGGAGGATCGGTGGCAATGCGGGAGTCCTGGAATACCCTTTGGAGAATCGCTGGAGAGTCTAGGAGGTAAGCAAACACAGGTAAGTGTGTAGAGAGTCTGGTATGGATCCGTATAGTAAATCGTAGACCGGACGATGAGTGTCAGAGAGCGTGTTGAGTTTATAGGAGTGTTGATGAGGGAGCAGGTGCAGGTCATCAGAGCTCAGGTGACTGGAATCTGGTGATTGCGGTTGACGACGGAGACTGTGACTGTGACTCTCTGACAGTTATATGGTAATGAAAGGTCTTTTTCGTCAATAGTATTATTTGTGATTTGAATTTTGTGAAGGGGAATTCCTCTTTGGCTATATTATAAACCGGACTTTAGATGCTTTTGAATTTGCGATCTTTAGTCGCGTTTTACAAGAAAATATAAATGTCTGTTTTGCTTGCATCTATTCACCTTTCACTTTTAAAGACTAAAACAAAAGATGGATTCTTTGTTATTCTTAATTAAAAAGCACAAAAACAATAAAACAGTGCGCTAATGCTAACACGGCGAGTATAAACCAGGCTCTACACCAGGACCGCTTGCATTGAAAGCGCCTCTCTGTGATCAGTGCAGTGACTCCTGCTACAATCTACCGAGGCTCTGCAACGCTGTATGGAGCAGATGCTTTGGATCAGGCTGCATTGTTGAGCACAGTGGCACTGATATTTCACACACTTTAAGCTCTTTTATTTTTCAAACTAAATAGGATTAGTCCAACGAATCGTTTGGTTTGTAATACGTAACCGAAAGCCTCGTACCGAACGGTTCAATACGAACACGCGTATCGTTACACCCCTAGTAGCTACAGTGTTGAAATGCAAGAGCCAGTGTTAAACAGGCTAATTCCATAAAGAGGAGAATGTGCTAGGTGGGGGATACCTAGAGCAGCCTGTACAACAGTACAAGTTATCATAACTTCATGTGCTGTTTCGAAAGATTATAGTATATTGACTGCATTGAACAGCGTAGTACTGTAGTGTCTAATACATTTAGTCAGTAATTACTTCAAAGCAAAGTCTCAGAACCTATAGTGCTAATTGGAATTGTTAAAGTGAAGTGAAGCTGTTTTGAAAGACCGAACCAAAGAGATTATACATGGCAGCAAACTTAAGGGTGAGGATGAAGTATCTTTAAAGCGACGCAAGAACAGAAACCATGTCCTTCTGGAAAAAAAATATATATATATGTATGTGTGTGTGTATATATATATATATATATATACACAGTGCTCAGCGTAAATGAGTACACCCCCTTTGAAAAGTAACATTTTAAACAATATCTCAATGAACACAAAAACATTTTCCAAAATGTTGACAAGACTTAGTTTTATATAACATCTGTTTAACTTATAACATGAAAGTAAGGTTAATAATATAACTTAGAGAACAAAATGTTCAGTTTTACTCAAATTAGGGTGATGCAAAAATGAGTACACCCCACTGAAAGTCTCTGGAGCAAAGCTAAATTTTAGACTACAAATGTCTAATTTAACAAGAATTCAACCACAGGTGAGTCTAATTATTCATTACACAGGTGACAGTTGACTATAAAAGGGTGTTACTTAAAGAAAGCCCCTTCCCATTTCATGCTGTCAGCAATGGCACCACATGGAAGAGAAATGTCACAAGACCTGAGAAAGAAAATAATTTCTTTACACAAGAAAGGTGAAGGCTACAAGAAGATCAGCAAAGCTTTACTTATCAGTCAGAATACTGTACAGAATACTGTAGCAAAAGTGGTACAAACATTTAAAAAAGATGGAACTGCAACCATCTCACAGAGACGTCCAGGTCGTCCACGGAAGTTAACACCTCGTCAGGAGCGTCTTCTGATGAGAAGGGTTGAAGAAAATCGACATGCAAGTTCACTGCAGTTATCTAAAGAAGTAGAAAGCCAAACTGGGGTGACTATTTCCCGTGACACAATACGGCGTACACTGCAGAGGAATGGCATGCATGGGTGCCGTCCACGAAAGAAGCCTCTCCTAAAGCCCAGGCACAAAAAAGCCCGCCTAGAGTTTGCCAGGGCCCATGCTGACAAAGATGAAGACTACTGGGACTCTATACTCTGGAGTGATGAGATCAATATAAATGTTTTTGGAACTGATGGCTTCAAAACTGTATGGCGTCGCAAAGGTGAGGAATACAAAGAAAAATGCATGGTGCCTACAGTGAAACATGGTGGTGGCAGTGCTCTCACTTCCATCTTTATAATAGCTGGAGTCATCAGTGGACACCTCACATATTTTCCTCTTCAATGGTGTAGAGGTTGCCCTGGGACACTCTGTGAAAGGCTCCATCAGTGTGCCTGTGTCACACGACACACTCCTGTTACACTCCACAAAAGCTCCATAATATTCAAAATCACCTTTGCTTCTCATGATGGGCTTCTGCAGATATGGAGCTGACTGGTTCAGTCTGGCACCAAAGTTCTCTGGTCATCTTAGGTTAAAAAAAAGTGTTAATTAACTTTAGCTTAATAGGAAGGAACATAAGTTGTGATAAAAAAATATATGCTCACTTACCTGAAGATGCCACAGCAGTGGTGGAGTAGCATTTGGCACTGCATCGCTTTTCAGCGCGAGCTGTTTGGAGAAGCCCATATCCACCTCGATTGTGTTGGAGAAGCAATCCCGCGTAAAATGGAGGTTGCACACTCCAGCTCAAGGTCTTCCAGGCCAAGTGCATGCAACCACTGGCACCTAATTTTCAAGTCTGCTGGAAAGCTATGCATTCCCCAATGGTGGTGGCAGTGTCCTAATGTGGGGCTGCATGAGTGCTGCTGGTGTCGGGGAGCTGCATTTCATTGATGGCATCATGAATTCACAAATGTACTGCTCTATACTGAAAGAGAAGATGCTACCATCACTCCGTGCCCTTGGTCGTCGTGCACTTTTCCACCATGACAATGATACTAAACACACATCTAAGGCCACTGTTGGATTTCTGAAGAAGAACAGGGTGAAAGTGATTCAGTGGCCAAGTATGTCTCCTGATCTGAACCCAATCGAACACCTATGGGGAATTCTGAAAAGACAAGTTGAGCATCACTCTCCATCCAGCATCCAATCTCTAAAAGAGGTAATTCTTGAAGAATGGAAAAAGATAGATCTGGCAAAATGTTACCAACTTGTTCATTCCATGCCTAGAAGACTTAGTAGTTTTTGTTGTGGGGTGTACTCATTTTTGCATCACCCTAATTTAAGTAAAACTGAAAAATGTGTAATCTAAGTTATATTATTAACCTTACTTTCATGTTATAAGTTAAACAGATGTTATGTTAAAGTTAGTCTTGTCAACATTTTGGAAATGGTTTTTGTGTTCATTGAGATATTGTTTAAAATTTTACTTTTCAAAGGGGGTGTACTCATTTACGCTGAGCACTGTATATTGTTTACCATTGGCTGGCTCGAATAATCACTAGAGTACTCACACGGAGAAGTGTCCCAATGGTTGTTTGTGAAACAACACAACTCCGGCAGGGCATCTTCTAAAAAGATCCAGCAGTTTATCTTTATAAACAATGTATCTAGTCACTTTGTGGGGTAATACTTCATTGGAGACACTATGCAAAAATGTAAAACAATTATATAAAAGTATAAATAATCATAATTTGGTTATGTAATGTGTATGTATCAGAATGAAATAACTTCATGACAAACAATCAAACGTATTTATAAACTAGTAGTAGCTAAATTAGAACAGTCAAATATAACTGAAAAACCTAACGGGACTAAACGCATTACCTTGTACAGTTCATGGTGCTCTCACTTCCATCTTTATGATAGCTGGAGTCATCAGTGGACACCTCACATATTTTCCTCTTCAATGGTGTAGAGGTTGCCCTGGGACACTCTGTGAAAGGCTCCATCAGTGTGCCTGTGTCACACGACACACTTCTGTTACACTCCACAAAAGCTCCATAATATTAAAAATCACCTTTGCTTCTCGTGATGGGCTTCTGCAGATATGGAGCTGACTGGTTCAGTCTGGCACCAAAGTTCTCTGGTCATCTTAGGTTAAAAAAAAAGTGTTAATTAACTTTAGCTTAATAGGAAGGAACATAAGTTGTGATAAAAAAATATATGCTCACTTACCTGAAGACGCCACAGCAGTGGTGGAGTAGCATTTGGCACTGCATCGCTTTTCAGCGCGAGCTGTTTGGAGAAGCCCATATCCACCTCGATTGTGTTGGAGAAGCAATCCCGCGTAAAATGGAGGTTGCACACTCCAGCTCAAGGTCTTCCAGGCCAAGTGCATGCAACCACTGGCACCTAATTTTCAAGTCTGCTGGAAAGCTATGCATTCCAGCAGTGCTGTTGCAACCAGCAACACTAAACCTACATTCCATCCTAACAACTGTACTAAATACAGCTAATGCTAAAAATGTATGCTAACTGATGCAATACTATGCTACTAGCAGAAAAGCAGAACATTAATAAGTCAAGTTACCTTTATTTATATAGCGCTTTTAACAATACAATTGTGTCAAAGCAACTGCACAATATCAAAATAGGAAAATAGTGTATCACTAATGTAAAATGACAAGATTAAACGCCCATTTTTCAGTTAAAGGCATTTCATTATTGAATTCAGTGATGTCATCGTCAGTTCAGTTTAAATAGTATCTGTGCAGTCAAGTCGGTGATATCTGTCATATAACTTACAATACATAACGTTATAATGAGAGCACTATTGTAAAAAAAAAATGGTGAATTCTTAGGGTTTCGCTGAAGATTAATGCTTTTAATCAAAACATAAAACATTATTTACCCTGTTTCTATCTGCGAGGCACCCATTACACATTGTCCCTGTGAGTTTAACGTCAGTATTTATGTCTGTTGAATATCTGACTACTTGACTCTTGGTAATGTATTTTGCCCCGCCCCCAAACATATGATTTGACTATCAGTCGACATCGGCATGATTCGAAAAATCCTGATTCAACTATGAAAATCCTTAGTCTGGGACACCCCTAGTGACCTTCCTAGTAAGAATGATCCACAGACATCCTTCTCCAGACCAGTCTTTATACACCTTGTTAGTAAGGCAGAACATCACGGCAGAGGAGGTAAAGTGTAGAATGAGTGTGCGGCAGTCCAGACAGGCTAGATACTACAATTCCTGAAGTAAAGAAGCATACTTTCAACTGGACGATATAGTAAGGATTAAAACACATGTGGTCTGTTGCATGAGGCTAACTGAACAAACTCAATAGTCTGGTAATTTTGTCTCTAAAATGATTTGACTGTAAACTACTTTCATTTGAAGCAAGAGATGGAGGAGTGGCTTTATTGCATCAGATATGTCACTTTGCTAACAGCTGATCAGTTCAATTTGGGTTTGCGATCTCTAACCCAGAATAAAACCTGCTCTGGAGCAGGGGAGCTGTGTACTGTAAGTTACCATGGTGACAAAACCCACTTAAAACCAAATAACCGCAAACATACCTGGGGAAAAACAAAACCGGCATTGTGCAACAGGTCTCTGCTCTCTTCTGCATCAAACTAGTTTTCCACTAAGCTAGCACCAAAGTCGGAGGGTCCAGCTGAAATAATTGGTAAAACATGGCTAATAAATTACACTACTTTTGGATTTATAACCTTTGAGGACAGTTTAAGGGATAGTTCACCCAAAAATGAAAATTCTGTTAGGTACTCACCCTCAAATTGTTTTGCAGTGCATTTTGGGTGAATTGTTCCTGTTTGTTCTAGCATTGTTGTGAGATTTTCTCATGAGAGTAAAGGTGTGCTAGGAAACTTAATTAAAGCCAATTAGAATGCGCTTAGAAGTGCTCATCTATTATCCTTTAGAAACTTCTCCTGAGACTTTCGTGTCACACAGTGGATGTTCATGAGTCACAAAAAAAACATGTTTTTATTATGTGGGGTGTGTGTGTGTGTGTGTGTGTGTGTGTGTGTGTGTAGTCTGACAGTACACTCTGCCAAGGGGGATAGTATTCTGACGACGATCTCCGAAAAAGAAGAGGATGTTGATACCAACCAAATGTAAGTTGTATTATAAATGTAGTATCTTAATTAAATGACATGATATTGCAAAGAGGATTCACTTTTAAAAACGTTCATCTTAGGAATGTTGAATGGGGTCATGACATGCCTTTTTTATTATTTTAATGTTTCTTGAATTTTTGAGTTTCTTGAATTGTTTTTTTTTCTTTAACCCACATTCTTTCTAATCGTTGGAAATTTGATTTACTCCATTGACTGGAGTCTCTTGAATCCATTTACCAAAATGTTTTTTCAGACTCCTTCACTGATTGGTTCAGTGACCATAATAAATATTGGTGCCAGTAGGTGGAGACAAATGAATGTTATGTAATAATATATATAATGATTAGTTATATAATGAGCTAATCAATATTACCTCGATCATGTCACAACAAAAACAAAACAGGTTGACAATGATATGCTGTAATACATTTATAAAAACCAAGAGTGACATTTAAGCATACATAAATTAAATAAAACTCATAACTTTATAAAAAAAAAGCTGACGCAGGCGAACTTTAAACCTCCATAAAACAGTGTCCTTCCATTTGGTTGTGCATTTTCAAGCAAGATCCCTCTCAAAAGCCAGCTGAACTAACTGGACCTTCCATTTGTGAAGCACTGAGTATGTGTGGTTCATAAAAACATTGCGCAGAGATTAGAAAGAAATGCCACAGGTTGCTGTAGAAGCGCCTACAGTCAGAGCATGTTTAAACGCTGTCAGTACACTGAGCATTGTTTGCAGAGCTTTGTGGTACTTGGAGAGAATGGATTTTGTGGCCCAGTTTTCCCCATCTGTTTTGATTCCTTTTGCAACCTCAAAAAGTGCAACTTCAAACTCTGCATCAACAATAGGTTATTGTGTCAGGTCTATAATGTGTTTCATAGTCTTGTGATCCAGAAATGAATCACTCTTCAGATCAAGTGAGGTCCGTTCACCAAATCTCTGATCCATTTCTCCAACCACTGAATCCATAGTGCTGTAGTACAATCTCTTGAGTTCTGTTTCTATGCCATCCTCTCTTTGACTCGTTATTTCTTCCACCAAGTAATTGTCAATTTTCTTGTTTCCCGTGCCTCTTTGCTTTGGGGTTATGGATTTCGGCAGTGCATCGGCAGCAATCGTAGCTTTCTCCCACATTTTTGTTTTCTGCACATACTCTTTTGCACTGGCCACAATGCCCAAACCTGTCCAAAGGTCAGTGTCCTCACTCTGTATTTGGTGGATCCAATAATGCGAGCACTTCTTGCACAAGATTTACAATGACTAAGGCTGGCCGCACACTAGAGGAATTTAAGCCCGATTTTATGGCCGATTTGCACCCGATTCACGGCTTGTCGCAAATGATTTTTGTCCAAAAATCCTCTATTTTGTGGTGTCATTACGATTATTTATCTGCTCCCGATCTAGACGGAGCATCACCGAACTCAAATCGTAAATATCAAACATGTTTGATATTTACATCTCTTGATCTGGCTGCCTCTGACGTGATACCAATGATAGCCAATGAGAGTGAGCAAGTGTCACCTACCAGATGTTGCATGCTTGATATTTATGACTCTTGATCGGGCTGCCTCTGACGTTATACCAATGAGAGCGAGCAAGCGTCACCTACCAGATGTTGTGTGCTTCTATAGCTGAAACTTGGCAGCCACAAACATGCCAAGAAAGCAGAGAACATCACCCATATTATTTTCTATACTTTGTTTTTCACTGTGAAACAGAACGCATGCCAGGAGAGCCAGCTGACACCATTGATTGTCCTCTATTTGTTTTCCTTCTCTAGTCATGTTTGATCTCACAAGTCTCCGTGAGATCACGTGCCACTGTGAAATCTTTCCTACAATCTTCAAGACTGCTGTCTCGCAATCTGCTCGAATCAGCTAGTGTGCCCATTCAGAGGATTATAAGGCTAAAATTCGGTTGAACTGTCTTCATGTCTGTGGTCTCCCATGGTTTTAAAATCAGTTAAGATTTGAAAATCGTCTTGTGGCCAGCCAGCTTAAGAAGCTGGGTGCAGTAATCTCTCTCAGCAGGTCAACGGCTTTCATTTGCAGCACTAGACCATAAACTCTTACAATTTAAGTCTGAAGTGATGAGTTATCTTTTAAATTGTTCAAAATGACAGACACTGTAGCTAAATGGCCTGTCCACCTTTGTTCAATAAGCTGTTTTGAGGTGCTCACCCTTGTGGTGCACATGCTATTGTGGGCTTCTTAAAATATTTGTACAATATTTGTAAATACATACATAAAAAAATCCATCACAGCTGCCTCAGCTGACATCATGTGGACTACAACTAAATGTAACTGATGATTAAGGCAGTGAACATAAGAGATATTCGTATCAAGCTTTTCCTTTAATAGGTTCTGGATTACAACAACCTTTCCTGACATCAGTGAAGCATAATCATATTGTCACGGTACTGGTGGAGAGATGAAGAGAGGACTCAAATGCAGGAAGTATGGGCTCTTTATTAATAAAACAAAACAACAAAAACTACCCCGAGGGGGGAAAGCAGGCAGGCAGGACAGGGCACAGCATGGCAGGCAGGCCTGGGGCCTGTACCATGATGGTAGATGAACAAGTTCAGAGTTATAGGATACGTTTTGAGTTGACAAAACCAAACCACTCCAATCTGGCTTTGTCGGTACCATGAAGCTGATCATCAACTTTTTCTGTCAAATCAGGCTTGATCCTGAGTTAATGGAGCGCATGCACATAAATGTGTGACATCTGCGGCGAACAGCCAATCACAACACAGAGCAAGTGTGATTCCCTACTCGCGAGAGACCCAGCGAGATTCAAAACTATTTTGTTAAAAGTTGACTGATTAAAGAATATGAGGAATTCAAACGCATTTCCACTGAAGTACTTGCCCATGAAAGAGGACAAATAAAGGAAATGATCTTGCTCTATCAGTGCAGTCACAAGTGAAACTTTTGAAGTTACTTTATATAGTTGATAATATATAGTGATAGAGACTCTAACATGTAAGGTCACATGTAGCCATTTTTAAAGGGTTATCTATTGATTATACCACTTATTTATATTACATATGATCTGTATATATTAATATTCATTTAAAATAATGCTTTATAATAATTGTTAAACTAAAAGTGCTTGTGTGTAATGGAGTAATAATAATAATATAAAACATATTATAATTATATAAATCATATGTAAATTCTAATTATCATTAAAGCCAGACAATTTTGTTGTATTTTTGAAGTGACATTCATAGTGACCTTTAATTTGTAGGAAGAGAAACTGGGGGAGTGACTTTTTTGTGTCAATCATGTGTCACTTTGCTCACATCTGATTGGTACAACATAACCTGCCCCGGAGCAGTTTAGCCATGGAGTGAAAGTTACTATGGCAATGAACGCAGCTAAAAGCCAAGCCACTTTCATAGTACCTAAAACTACAAACTAAGTGGTGTGACGAGACACTTATCCCACGAGACACGAGACGGAGTTCACGAGAATGAGACGAGATTTTTAAACTTCATTTTATTTTTTAAATATGCAATGATATATAGGGGAAAAATAGTATTTTATTCAACCGAAAAACAAAAAATGCAAAAAAATGTTGGTGCATTTTAAAATTTGTACTTGTAATTTGTAAACTTGTACTTTATGAAATTAAACTTATATTTTAATGAATTATAAGCAGTAATAACGTCAACTAGAGCTGCACGATTCTGGATAAATTGATAATCACAACTTTTTTCTATAAATTGGAGATTACGATTCTCTCACGATTCTGAAAAAAAAGATTAGAAAACTAAACAAAATAACGTAATTTACTAGTGGTTCTGAAAAAAATTTCATTGCTTAAGTCTTTAAAAAAAATATATTAATTTGAACAAAATAAAAATTCAATGGAGTCAGTGTCTCACTTCATAAAGACTTCCTTCACTATTGTCATCTCCTGAATGAATGATTCAATGACAAATACTTTTTAAACTAACAATACAACAAAAGTGTTAAGATATTTTCGTTTTGATCGCTAATGTAGAGTACTTATACTCGCTACTGCTATTATTTGATCGCTACTGTAAGTGTTTATACCAAAACTATAAACTTTTATCCTAGTAGTTCTTAGGGATGCACCGAAATGAAAATTCTTGGCTGAAGCCGAACAAAATTAAACACTGGGATGAAGGCCGAATACCGAACACGGTTTTTCGCATTTTTCCCCCATATAGGCCTATTTACATTTACATTTATGCATTTAGCAGACGCTTTTATCCAAAGCGACTTACAATTGCATTCAGGTTATACATTTTCATTAGTATGTGTGTTCCCTGGGAATCGAACCCACAACCTTTTGCGCTTCTAACGCAATGCTCTACCACTGAGCCACACAGGAACACCATTTTTGATCAAAAATTGCATATTTTGCCATTTTTTTCACCATGGCATAAATTAAATGGCCAAAATGTGCTTTTTACTATTTTGTCCTGCTTTTCAAATAAAACAATCAATTACAAAACAACAATTTAAAAATATTTACTTAACACTGAACATTTTTTAACATTCTATCAGACACTATACCAACAAAGCACAATTTTTGGCCATTTTTGAGACCCCCTTCTTGAATCAGGCATGTATTATTTTTAGTGATCGACCGATATTGATTTTTTTATAACCGATACCGATTATTTGTAAGTTTATGTACCCGATAACCGATATGCAGAACCGATATTTATTTACTTTATAACAGTAAATAAATAACAGAGTGAAGAAGGCTTGCCGCGATAGACGGTGATGACGGTTATGCCGCAACACCGTTATGACGGTGATGACGGTTAAGCCGCAACACCGTTATGTCACTTGCTCACCGTGGCACCGTCGTTTAGATTGTTTTTATAGTAATAAGAATAAATTTGTTCAGTTAGAGGACACTACAATTAAAACTGAACGCGGCTGCTCAACGCAGTGCACCGAACGAACGAGAGTCTTGCATCACAGCAGTCTAGGTCTGCATTGCCGGCTGTCCCGACCAGATTTCTTATGCCGCGGGATTAATTTCCCGAATACAAGGGGGTAACGGTCGGTAACTCTGGCGCAATTTGAATTTGAGCGGGTGGTCTTACAATATCCCATTCCCAGACGTCCTTTCAGAACAGTATATCTGTGCTTTATTCTTATCAATCAGTTCAGCCTGCACCCGGACCGTTATGCACGCGCTGCACGCATGGACCAGTGCTTCGTTTTATTGTCTGTGCACAGCGTGTGCAAAGATGCTCAGAGCAGGCTAGCAAATATAATTAATATACGGCTCTCAGACAGAACTGGCAGGTTGTGATGAGTGACAGAGCAGAATAAGTATGGAGCAGGTCTGGATGCGCTGTCCTTGAAGGACGTGCAATTCTCTTTCCTTTTTTCTTTTTTGTATTATGCTTATCCTATCATTTTAAAGGACAGACTGTGTCGAATTTTTTTTTTTTCTCTGCTGCACTTTTCACTATTAACAGCAAGATGTTAAATGAATTTAGTATTTTGACAAGTCTAATAAAATAGCTATTAGGCTAAACCTACATTTTTTCCCTATTGTGTTGTAGGCTGAATGTTAGCCTAAACAAATTATATCCTGACAAAACGAATAAAAATAGGGATTACAATTTTTATATAACTTTTATATAACTTTCTTTCTCTCTCTGTGACACTTTATTCCGTTTTGGCAGCAAAATGTTATTGGCATTTATCAGTCAATAAATTCAAGACTCTTGACAAGACGAATAAAATAAAAAAAAAATTTGTGCAGACTAAACTTTTATTTTATCTCTCTTTCTTTCAGCAGAAATGTGAACAAACGGTGAATAAATCGCGGGAGCGGGTGAGTGCGGAATAAAACCTAAAATAGTCCCGCGCAGACCTCTACATCACAGATCAGATTGAATTTATCACATAAAGAGAGATGACTGATGAGAAGAGTGAGGTGACACAGACAAGACGATTGCGGAAGAGTTTCAAAAGCAAATGTAAAAGCGCCCGTTTTATGCCTGTTATCTTCGGAGTCTGACATTAATCTTAGTCTGGGAGAAAACTCACCGAGATCTACCAAGTGAAAAGTAAATAAATGATAAAATACATATTAAATAAATAATTAAAAAGGCTTGTTGTGATGTATCTTTTATGTTGCATTAATTTAATAATAATAAATAAAATAGTGTTTTATTATTATTCACTATTCACGTCGCTGTATTCAACTATATACTGAGCTGTATTCAAGCAGAAATATGATGTTATAGAGATCGAGAGCGCACATACACGGTTCGTTTGCGCATCATTTATAATGGATATAACGTGCGCCTAATGCACGATCATGTCACTGTAATCAGCTTTACCTTGATTACAAAATTTGCCCATCAAAACTTGTGTGTACTAGTGTGACACTGGCTTCTTTTATCCAGCCGAGAGCTGTAGTTTGCTCATACAGAGTTTTTGAGCCGCCGTTCAGTCTGTATTCACACAGCGCGATGAGAAACGTTTGCTGCTCCGAAACACAGAATACGTAGAGAGGTGGTACTGTTATTTATTTATAGGCTATATATTTTTTTGACATTACTTAACATGCGAGTCATAATATTAGTGAATGTATTATATTTGAGAATCCATCTAATCCAGATAATCCATCTCTCGCCCCCCTGGTTGAGAAACACTGACCTAAAGCGCGAGCGATCTATTACCCCTGATCTAAGTGATAATGTTTTTTAAAAAAAAAACATTCGTTTCTCATTTATTTGGTTCCACAGTATTTGCTGTTTTTTATTTTAAACACTGCTTGACGCCGAATTGCTGCTGATATTAAAGTCAAAGTAAAACGCGCACGGCGCTTACAGACTATTTAAAACCTATAGGAAAAGAGGGAAAACTCAAACAAAATATCAACTTCATTTTAAACTACAGTTTTAGGTTTATAAGCTGTTTAATAGGCTAAAGAGTGAATAATAATTCACTGGATAATGTTAATTCACTGAATAATATTCTCTGGAATATTGAAATAAGCTATAACAAACAAAACATCGTATTTTATTGCATTTCTCAACTGGCATGTTTTATCAGAATTATTCAAATGTTTTTTTGTCATTCTAAATTATGAAAACTGCAGACAGCGCGGTTTATCTGCATTTACACAGAACTATACTCAAACTGCGATCGCTTGTGGAGATAATACATAATTCATTTCGATAGAGATGTTTATTGGTGAAATAATGGTTCTATAGTAAATGTTAATATAGTTTAGCGTGTTTCAAACAAGTGAATCTTGTATAAAGTTACATGCGGTGGTCGTGCTGGAGCATTTCCTGAGTGAACAGTGCCCACTGCTCCAGGTGTGTGTGTGCACTTGGATGGGTCAAATACAGAGAACAAAATTTCACTGCTGGTTATACTCTGTATAATTATGTATGTAAAAAAAAAAAAATCTAAACCGATATTTTATAACCGATTATGGTAAAATGCTTAAATATCGGGAAAAATATCGGTAAACCGATATATCGGTCGATCTCTAATTATTTTTTCTGTACAAATAAATGCAGCCTTGCTGAGAAGAGACTTCTTTTAACCCTTTATCAATCCAGCGTACCGCCGGCGGGACACCTGGTGGTGACGGGGTAAAGTCGTCAGAAGTCGTCAGACACAAAAAAAAAAAAAGCTGACCATATCATATATCCGTGGAAAGCTGAGATTCTTGTGATTCCAACGATGTAAACCATGTAAACCACACAGCAGGTACAATCAATGTCTTTGTCAGACCACCAACAACTAAATAACAACAACAAAACTGAAGGAGCTCACCTATAAAGCTTCCTTTTAGTCCACTGTTCCATAAAAGTTCGACAAACATGGTGTTGTTTCACTGTAAAGGGTCCAGGCTATCCAATTCCGTGCAATATTTAGTCCATAACACATGCATTTGTTGATGATCATCCACGGAGTGTAGTTGTATCATTTCAAATTAGCCGACGGCGCTATCAATTCTTCTGAGTTTTCTATAATGTAACTTGGAAAAACATGTAAACAATCGGAGTTTCTGGTCTTAAAATGGCCGCTGAACTTTGGCCTTTTGATTGACACATGGTTTGAGCCAATAAGTGCATCTTAGAGGGGTCTACAGAGATCGACAGCCAACGAGCATCCTGCATTGGCGATGGGACCACCTCACTTTGAATGACAGTAAATCGACCCAATTGCATTAGAGTCTGCAAATGACTGTCATTTCTGATAGCCAATGAGCTTCTGAACAGAGGGGTATGACGCATTAGGGGGTCGTTTCGAGTTAGCGTGCTCTAATGTGTGTGCGCAGAGACCTCATGGAAACGTGTGTCCGATTGCGTAATCATGCGCTCCGGGAGAGCTTACATGTAAACGAACATTATAGGCTTATTATGGCGAATAAAGAGAACGAGAACGTTATTGAACCTCGTTGAACACTAAGAAGTTTGCTCAGGCATGACAGAGATTACTTTTTTGACAAAGAGAGCGACTTTTCTCTGAAGCAGAGGGTAACGTTATGTGTTTGGATAGATGGTCCAGGCGACTATTACGTGCAAAAGTAAGTATTTTATAATTATATTTATATATATATCATACATATAAATATGTATCTTATACATATTTCACAGTATATGTTGAAGTATTAGTTTGTTTTGATATTGTTCCGCTTACTTCCGGTGGGAGTTTCTTTGTTTGCGTCGTGGCGTGCCTGTTATATTGATTTATGAGGTAACAAATTTGTATAATGACATGGGTATGACAAGTATTACAAGGATAAAGTGATTTATGAGGACATTTTCAGTGTCTCCATAATTCAAAACGCTTATAAATCATACAGAGTGAGTTTTCTGGGGGGGGAGTATAAATGGTGTACGTGTAGGACAATAACACATACAGTTTTCACAGTATATAAATCTTTACCTCTATGGAGAGTCCCCATAAACCATAAAAACATGTATGTGTGTGTTTTATACATGTTTGTGTTTTGGTGTATTCCTGCTAACTTCTAACTATTTTATATCACAGACAAGCATCTAACATTGATTTGAATGAAGTCTGAGGGACATGACTGCAAAAATTCATCAAAAACACTACAAGCAGAATCAGAAGAGCATTATTACACGTATGTTTACACACAAAGAATTTGTTCTGATGACAGGAGCTTGCAGTGCAGAAGAAAGTACAGACATAATGCAGACATGCATGATAGTGCATACATACATAGGAATAACACAGAAGGAATGGAATATAACACCAATATAAGAAAAAAAAAGAAATTCAATAATGTACTATGTACAGAAATAGAAATATAGGAAAAAATGTAATTATATTATAAATATGTGTCATTTTAAAAGTGTACACATTTTGGATTCTATGTATAAATGTCACTATAATGTGTTTATGCTTCAGTTACTATGTGTCAGCAATTATTGACAGTGAATCTGGATGAGAAATTGAATAGCTCTAAGTGTAACCTTTCATTAGAGCCCAAAATTATGACTGTACATTAAAGCATTCAAGAATTACAGCATTGTATGTGTCGTTGGTTACAAAGGGTCATTTGGAGTCTCCAAGTGTCCTTTTTTAGAAAGCGCCTAGACATACAATTAGATAAACATGTGTAAAACACTAATTTTCTAATATATTGTTTATCAAATGGTAGATTTGGCTTGGTAAGGCTTCATTCTGTGATCCCAATGTATTTTCCAGTTCATACCTCCCAGCTATAGTCATCTGCAGGCTTCTATTTACAAACAAAATGTAGGCGGAATTTTATTTTTTATTTTTCAGTGTGTTCAAAGTGCTATTACTCAATATCAGTAAGACTTAAATTGATTCTGACTGTTGAGAAACAAACCTCAGAGTGTCACCTTTCAAAGGAGGCCAACACCATGCATATCATCCAAATGGTCCAAGAACAGCATGCAATTTACTTTGGGTATGCCTTTTTTAGGCGTTTTAGGCAAATTTTACAGGAATCGTAAAGGGTTAAAACATTAGAATATATTACAGATCCCAATTTGAACACTGTGTGAATGTTATAATAAATATATTAATAGAGCTGTTGTGGGGTAATTATTATTGTCTTTTATTTTGTTTTACAGAACAACATTAAAATTACAATACTAACATTTATGAATGTTGATGGACCTTTTATTTTGGCAGAATCCCGCAGGAAGACCTCAGTGCCTATTTTTGTTGACAGCAGATTTATAAATGATTCTGACGAGTTTGGGAAGATGTTTGTCGCACGTATTGCATTGGCACATACCTTTAAAAAAGTAATAAAAATGTTACTGAGCAACTGACGAGTAATAGTGTTTTAGCGCAGATTTTTCTTGCGCTTTGGACTTTGAACCCTGGTGCCGCGAGCTTGTGCAGCGCTGTTTGAATAACTTGCATGCAATGTGCGTGTATTAGAAAACAACATTCTGCAGTTTATTTACTAATCGTATGAGGCCATTTTGCGATTTCAATCAATATAGAGTAGCCAGCATCATCCACCCTTCCTCTTCTAATCTGAGACATGAGATACAGTGCTAAACAGTCTCGCAGTCAGTGCTTTGTGCTTGTAATGAGTTTTGCCTCTTTCTCTGACAGTTTTTAACACTTCCACACTGCAGACACATTTGCTGCATTAGTGCGCGCCACTATTTGATCGTGTCATGTCATTGTTCGGTACAATTTATTCGGTCTTCTCTCTTAGTCGGCCACAATTTCGGTTGCCGAACATTCGGTGCATCCCTAGTACTTCTGTTATTTAAATGTTTGTAATGGTTTTCACAGGATAAATTGAGGTTTTATGCTTTAAAATGATATATAATTTATGATGATTACTAAAACATGTTATAGGGACAAATTAAACAAAATATAATTCTTGTCCCAGAGGTCAGAACTCCTATTATGATGTAGTATATATTTTGAGGTACACTCTTGTAATAAATCAATATATTACTGTTCCTACATAATTTGTAACAAGAAAAAGTGATAAAATATATATTTAGGAGTCGTAGACCTTTCCAATGATATATAGTTTGTCATGATTAGATTAGGATTTAACCGTAATATAGTAGTAAAGTACAGTAGTAAACTTCTACCAGTGGGATGGTAACATTTAAGGGGATAAAAAATGTGGTTAAACACATTTAGGGAATTGCATTGAAGTCAATTTGACCCGCTCCATCAAAATCGTACCCAGAAATTGAACACAATACAAGGGTTAAGACATACTTACAGTTCCCTATCAGTCGGTCACTCTCGACGTCACGTCGGAGGACCGACGAATTGGGATCTCGCTTAGAGAGACCAATCCACTTTGAGTGTAAACTAAACGAGCCAATTTTTTTTTTTTTTTTTTTTTTTTAACCTTTATTTAACCAGAAGAGACTCTCTGAGATTAAAAATCTCTTTTGCAGGAGTGTTCTGGCCAAGATGGACAGCAAAACATCAGTTTCATCACAAGATATTACAACACATATTACGAAACCCAGATTGATTAATGGATAACACTTTGTTCGCGTTCAAATAACATGTCAACTGTTCACTAATAATGCTTTCTAAGATCTTTGATAAAACACAGAGCTTTGAAATTGGTCTGTAATTATCTAATATAGTAGAATCTCCCCCTTTTAATAGAGGAACAACAAAAGCTGATTTCCGGAATAACACCGGTATTTAATGAAAGATTAAAAATATAAGTCAGAGGAGATGTAATAAAGTCTGCTGCTAATTTCAAATAAACAGATTCCACACAATCAGGGCCTGGTGATTTGTTTGTGTCAAGTAATTTGAGTGCTTTATAAACGTCAGAATTCTTAATTTGTTTAAATCTAAATTCATCCTTTTTTAAACGGCTTTCTGCATTAGTAAAATCATGCTAAATTTTGTGATTCAAATAAAAACCCGGAGGCAACAAAATGCTTATTAAAACAATTAAGCATTTGTTCTTTATCAGATATGCTAGTGGAATCCATATTTATACATGAAGGAAAACTAGAGGTGTTTTTACTACCTGTTATCAACTTGATGTTTTGCCAAAATTTATTTGGATTATTAGCATTCAGAGTAGAATTTGCAATGAAATAATCAGCCTTAGCCTTTCTAATAGCGACTGTACATTTATTCCGAAGCTGCCTAAAATAAATCCAGTCGGAGCTTAAGTCAGATTGTCTAGCTTTTGCCCAAGCAACATCACGCTCACGAATAAGAGCAGATAGGGCTTCAGAAAACCAGGGATTGTCCCTGCCTTTAACACAGAATTTTTTAAAGGTGCATGCCTATTGATGATCGATATAAAACCATCATAGAAATATACCCAGGCAGACTCAACATCGGGGGTAAGAAAGATCCTATCCCAATTGTAATGTGCTACGTCAAGAAGAAAACCTTGTTCATTAAAATGTCTCAAACATCGTCTAGTAATAATACGTGGTTTATGCTTAGGTAATTTGGTATCTCTGACTATGGCAACGACGCAGTGATCACTAACATCATTAGCATATACAGAAGCTAAAGAGTACTTATGGGGAGCATTACTAAAAATGAGATCAATTAATGTGGACTTTTTACTATCCTTTAAGTTAGGTATAGTAGGTGACTCAACTAACTGAAAGAGATTAAGAGTATCACAGATTGCTTTAAAACCATCAGATGCCGACTGCAGCCAATTCACATTAAAATCACCCAGAAGGACCAGCTCTTTGTAATTCAAGGAAGTCACTGGGCCTCATTTATCAATCTAACGTAGAAACGAGCGCAGATCCGAGCGCACAAATCAACTTACGACAGAGCTCACGTGTGATTTATGAAACATTCGTATGCCGCCAATCCCATTGTACGAAAGATCGTACGTTGATAAATATGGCGCCTGAAAACAATCGTCATTTGAATATTACGCCCCTAAAAACACCCCGGTTTAGAAGCCTCGCCCCTAGAGTTTACGACACGGAGAAACGAAACACGGCCAAAAAGAGGAAGTAATCTCATTAAAGAGAAATTGATCTTACTCCAAAAACACCCTTTAACCTTATAATTGCAAACAATGGGATTAATTTATATATATATTAATATATTTAATATAGCCTACATATAAATTAAATATAACGAAACATTATAAACATATAGATTATTTAGTTTTCCTTAATCCACAACAAACCCTTTAAATTGAACGGTATTACAAAACAAGAATGAAAAAATTAGTAGGCTAGCTATAAAATTTTATTTTAAACTATGAAGTAAATCACAAATTAGGCTATATGGCATTCATTATAAACGGAATACAACCTCAAGCTAAAATGAATTTATTGAAGCGAAACTAAACGCATTGGGCTCACAAGCCTCTCATTCGACATCCAAATGTTTCCATTTTTGCCATGTAACATTTGGTTGCTAAACTATTATCTATGATGTAAACAAGGCTTTGTACTTCACTTGTGTTCCAATATCCACGTAAAATATCACCCTTCACATGCGCAATAAATGTTTCGGCGCTGCTGATTTTACAGTGGACCTTGTGAATTGTGCAGTGTAACTTTATGTTTGGTTGACTGCATTTTAGTTTGATTAATGGCTGAAATGTCAAGTTAGTAACGCTGAAATGTTGTGTGTGTGCGTGTGAGGCACCTGCGTGATCACCAATCAGCTAAATATAAAAAAATAAAGATATAAAGAAAACAAATAAAATGCATTAAGTGTCACAAAAACGAAAGTGTTTATTTTATTTTTATTTTGTTAATCTGTTAATTAAGATAATATATATTTCGTGTAGCCCTATTTATTTTGTTCCTTTTATCATTTCTGTTTTTCTCCATTCACAGAAGCGCTGTAGGTGTGTGATACGACGATGTGTGATTCTTCATGGTCTGTTCTTTATGCTGCTATTTGCGCATATAAAGCTAAAGCCCTAAAAAAAAAAAAAAAAAAAAAAAGCTTTGTTTGTCGGTTTAGGAAAATAATCTAAATGAACAAAATGTTGTCATTATACAATTCTCCGAAATTCTCTATGCTGCACGCAAGTTCAGGCTAACTCAAAAACTTGCGTACACGAGCTCAGACCTGACGTGAGATTTGATCGTAGCCACCGCTCACGTCCATATTGATAAATTCCAAGTTTTGCGTAGAAACGACCGTACGCCCAAATTTCGGTCGTACGTTCGTTTCGTAAATGAGGCCCACTGAGTGCATCAGAGAGGAAATGGCATCATTACTAGCTGATGGAGGTCTGTAGCAGCCAACTACTGTAAGATGTAAGGTCTTGGAAACAATAAGGTTTAAAGCTAATAATTCATATTTTTTAACTACTGACTCAGAAAGTAACACAGTAACTTCAAATCTATCCTTAACATAAGCTGCTACCCCCCCTCCTCTTTTTGGTCTGTCAGCCCTGTAAACAGTATAACCATCAATACCTATGGCTTTATCTAGAACTGTTTTATTAAGCCATGTTTCAGATATTACTATAATGTCAGCACTGGTATTTTTTGCCCAGATACGCACCAAGTCCAACTTGGGAAGCAGGCTTCTCACATTCATATGAATAAAACCCAGACCTGATCTGGATATAAGATCGGCAGGAACTTTAAAAGTCAAAGCAGCATCATTATAAGGACCAGGATTTGGTAAAACATTTCTTGATAATAATAACATAAGAATTATAAAACTCTGTCGCCTTACTGTTTCATTTACATTTCTAGCAGATGAATTTGAACAAGTGAAATGATTAACAATGCTGGGTTCTCTTTTAGTTTGAGCAGACATTATAGAGTCCTCATACACAAAATTTGAAAGCAGCAACTTCAATCGGCTGTCCCAGAGAACATGAAAGTTTGTGTATACACCACTTGTCCAATTTGTCGAACTTAAATTTACAGGAATATTGTGATGGGATGTGACAATGCACATTGGAATGCGATTATTGCAGCAGGTGCAGCGCATATTCAGCTTTTCGCTTCGGAGCCGAGCGGTTACATCGTTCTGCTCCTGACTTCTGCTGACGAGTGAATTCAACGAGTTGAGCACGTTCTTTGGAAGACTCTTGTGCTGGTTGTACGGCATCTACAGCGGTGGTGGTTCTTCCCGTGTCGAGTGGACTGCACACATCAGGCTGCACTACCCCCTGTTTGTGTTGCAGGCGAACATCTCCCCTGTGCGCTTCAGCATGCTAAGAGAGTTTTTCCCTAAAAGAGCATTCACGGGTGTGTCTTTTTAAAGATGACGTTGCATCTGACAAACTCGATGTTACGTCTTTGTAAAGACGAGTTGGGTCTTGCTTCAGGCAACGTGTCACCCGTGCATTTCTGGATGCGGTCGTTACCTGGCGTTGGGTGATGGTCACGATCGCTTCCTCACGTGCCTGGCCAGTAAGCATGCTGAGGTGGCATTCGTGGATGAGTCATCTTCTCATTGTGGATGCTCATCTCAGAGTTGCTGGCCAGGCTCCATTACCTCGCCAAAGGGGCGGGGCTCTGTTGCCTCTGTCTCGATCTAGTTCTTGTCCTGGCTGCAGACAGGCGAGGTCTACTTCAGGCAGTAGCATGGGTGGTCGGAGGATTACAGTGGTGGCAGACCCTTAAGGGACCATCACTCCTCTTGTGCTCCGCATTCAGTTGAGCTTCCAATGGAACGTGCTGGGCCCTCTACAAGGAGCGTACCAGCAGTATCCTTGGCACTCCTCCCGACGACCGGATGCCGATTGCTGCATCAGAGGGAGCTTCTGGAGAGGAAGATTTGGCTGTGCTGCTGCTCCGGCGGTAGCAATGCGTCGGATCTGGAAATGACGGCTATGCTTTCCCGGGCCGCCGAAAGAGTAGGGCTCGAGTGGAGACCTCCACCGTGTCCCAAACCCTCGAGGTTGGACGACTGGTTTCTCAGGGTAGCTTGTGCTGGTTCTCAGCGCCCTGCCCCGTGTGCCTCTCTCTCGGAAGTGCATGGGGAGCTTACAGGTCGCAGACGGCACCTTTTACTGCCAGAAACCGACCTGCTAACTCCTCCTCCCTCACCACCATCGATGGTGGTGCAGCTAGGGGTATACGTGGGTCCCACCGGTGAAGCGGTCGGTTGCGATGCAGTTGTGTCCTTATACCGTCTCGACCCGGCAGGGCTTATGTGGCCTGTGGAGATGCTGCCTCCACCTTAGGCTACGGCGTTACTGCAGGTTCTTCAGGCTAAAAGCTCTGAGGGACATGCACGGGGGGTGGTCTCAATCCAGAAGTTTTGAAAGACCTCCGCACCGAACCGCTCCTGACCTCGCGCCACGAGCGACGAAGGTTATGGCACGGTCTCTGGGTCGTGCAATGTCCACACTTGTGGTCCAGGAGCGTCACCTCTGGCTGTGTCTGGTTGGTGGCAGTACACCTGGCCTTGAACTGTCTCAAGAGGCGCTTACGAGGCAAGCACGTACTGGTCCGCATGGACAATACTGCGACCATTGCGTACATCAACCGACAAGGTGGGCTACATTTCCGTTTTATGTCACATCTTAGAAGCATCTGAGGTCACTTCGCGCCACTCAACTGAGCAGCCAACGAGCACGAGCTGCGCTCCCCGGAGAGTGGAGACCCCATCCCCAGACGGTCCAGCTGATTTGGAGACGTTATGGACCTAGAGACCTATATCCCTAGAGACTTCTCATTGCCAGTTGTTTTACTCCCTGGCCGAGGGAACACTCTGCACGGATGCACTGGGAGACAGCTGGCCACAGGGCCTTCACAAGTATGTTTCAACTGCAGTGAGCCTTCTCGCACAGACACTGTGCAATATCAGCGAGGACGAGGAGCAGGTCCTGCTCGTGGCCCCATATTGGCCCACTATGACCTGGTTCCCGGAGCTGATGCTCCTCGTGACAGCCCCTCCTTGGCGGATTCCTCTGAGGAAGGATTTACTGACTCAGAGACAGGGCACCTTGTGGCACCCTCGTCCAGACCTCTGGAAACTTCAGAGTTTGGTGAAGTCTGGTCCCTGTACGGGACGCGGAGGTTCTAGGTGACCTACCCCAAGAGGTAGTCAACACCATCACTTCGGCGAGACCACCGTCTACGAGACAAGCTTACGCCTTGAAATGAAACCTGTTCATCGAATGGTGCTCTTCTCACAGAGAAGAACCCCGGAAGTGCCCGATCAGAGACGTGTTGTCCTTTTTGCAGCAGGGATTGGAGCGAAGGCTGTCTCCCTCCACCCTTAAAATCTATGTGGCTGCGATTGCTGCCAACCACGACCCCGTGGATGGGAAGTTGGTTGGGAAGCATGACTGGGTCATCAGGTTCCTTAGGGTGGCGAGAAGGTTGAATCCTCCACGGCCCCCCTCTATACCCTCTTGGGACCTGTTTCTAGTGCTCGGAGCACTACAGCAGGGCCCATTTGAGCTCTTGCAAACAGTTGAGCTGAAGTTTCTTTCAATGAAAACTCTACTCCTGATTGCACTAGCCTCCATCAAGAGGGTTGGGGACCTGCATGCATTTTCTTTCGACGATTCATGCCTAAAGTTTGTACCGGCGGTTCCCACTTTTCCCTTCAGGGACCAAGTTGTGAGCCTGCGAGCGCTGCCCCCGGAGGAGGCAGACCCAACCCTGGCTTTGCTTTGTCCCATCCGAGCGTTGAGATGCTACGTTGACAGGACGCGAAGCTTCAGGACCTCAGACCAGCTCTTTGTCTGTCACGGAGGCCGGCAGAAGGGAATGCCGTCTCCAAGCAGAGGGTGGCCCAGTGGATAGTAGATTCCATCACCCTGGCTTATCAGGCACAGGGTGTGCCTTGCTCGTTCAGGTTGAGAGCTCACTCTACAAGAAGTGTGGCATCCTCCTGGGTGCTGGCTCATGGCGCCTTGCTGACAGATATTCGTAGGGCTGCGGGCTGGGCGACCCCTAACACGTTCGCTAGATTCTATAACCTTCGTGTGGAACCGGTTTCCTCCTGTGTTCTCACCTCAAATGGGTAGAAGCACAGAAGGGCTCCGGTTTTGGGTCGGCTTGCTGAAAACTGCTCCAGAGAGTCCGTACTGTAGACCCTGTTGAGCTCCTCCATCCCCTCGGCAGCTGGACGTAGCGAAGCGTCCGGCGCCAGGCCCTCGCTCGATGAATCCGCGAGAACCGGTGCAGGGCTGGTGTCCATATGTAGAGACCTATTGGATCCCATATGTGTAAATTCCACAGTATAGCCTTAGAGGCCCGTGTTTCCCGGCAGACTTCCTGCTACTTCCGAAAGGGTTACAATCACCTCAAATCTTCCATATGCACCTGAATATTGTCCATATGTGTATCTGCTTCTGAACCTACTTCGGGAAGGTCGGAGCTTCCGCAGCAGCGTTCCTGTTCTAAGCTGAACGGGTACGTTTTCCCAGTGTTATCCAGTCCTACTGAGTGGGTAGTGCCATAGCAACAGTAACTGGTCTTCTTGTGGGAGCCCTAACCTGCGGCAAAAAATAGGGGCACAGAAAGCTTCCACGGGACACTGGAAGGGACCGTTATCCGTGGTCTTTTGGTAGGGATCCCAATTCTTTGGTCCTCCGACGTGACATTGAGAGTGACCGACTGATAGGGAACGTCTCGGTTACGTATGTAATCCTCGTTCCCTGAAGGAGGGACTGGAGACGTCACGTCCCATCGCCACGGCTCCTGTACCACCGCTGAGTGGCCGGGCCCCAGCTTGGCTCCTCAGCGAAAACCTGAATATGCGCTGCACCTGCTGCCTACTTATACTCACGCTGTGATCCGTGGCAGCTGGATGCAATAATCACATGTCAATGTGCATTGGCTCGTTTAGTTTACACTCGAAGTGGATTGGTCTCAGGAGCGAGATCCCAATTCGTCGGTCCTCCGACGTGACGTCTCCGTCTGATTGATAACTGAGACGTTATCAATACACATTATACACCGTATGTACACATTCTACATTTTGTACACATATATACACACAATAAGGTGCAGCAGATTATACATAGGCCTGTTACACAATGTCATGGATGTGCATTGGATGGTATCCAGTGGTAGCAGATAGATTGTTGTGTTTGTGCAGTGTGTGCGTGTAGACCAGTTGAACTGTGTTAAAGTGCAATGCATGGCATATTGTAAAGTGGGAGTGTGCTGTAGGGTGTATCAGTCAGTCAAGCAAAACACACGCAACCCATAGCAACGCCTCAGATTGACAGAGGTGTAAAAAATAAACAGGAACTTTACGACTTTTGAGCGATTAGTTAACGTTTTGTGCACATCATGTTAATTATAATTCAAATGCATTTTGTTTTATTGACAACAATATCATTGCTATTTGTCTGAGAGGGGCAATTTTGAATAATTTGTGAAAAGGGCAGGGGCTTGGGCCCCAAAGTCCCCCCTTCTGCACGTGCCTGTTTGGGAAAAATATAATTTAATGGAAAACTCTGTGAATGGTGCTCTGTGTCATGTGTTCCTGCCTCATGTTTCCATATTTGGTTTGTTTCCTGTCCTCGTTAAGTGTGATTATCAGTTAATTCTTGTCCAGCTGTGTTTGTCTAATTATCTGTAATTATCCATTGTATTTAAGTTCTGTCTGTTCAGTTAGTGTTTGTCTGGTCTACTCGTTAATCCCGGTGTTTCTGTTTGTCAGCCTTGCCTTGCCTTGTCTACATTAAAGACTGTTATTTTGAGTTTATCCTCGTCTCCGTGTTCCTCCTTCCTCTCCGCTGTGTGCACCGTGACACTCTGTGGTGTGGTAGGATTTCTGTCGGCTGCATGAACACTTCAATGTGCTTTCTCACATCACTAGCTTTATGTATGCAACTTTGCTGGCTAATAAATATTAATGTCTCCAGCTGGACATAAACTTATTATCTCTACCTCTATTAAAGGGGTCATATGGTGTTGCTAAAAATAACATTATTTTGTGTATTTGGTGTAATGCAATGTGTTTATGCGGTTTAAGGTAAAAAAAACAAACATTATTTTCCACATATTTTACATTATTGTTGCTCCTCTATGCTCCGCCTTTCTGAAACGCGCAGACTTTTACAATGCTCATTGTTCTGAGAAGCAAGGCGTGCTCTGATTGGCCAGATATCCAGTGCGTTGGTTGCATGAAGCTAGCTGAACAAATTCAGAGTAGTCTGGCAATTTTGTCTCTAAAATTATTTGACTGTAAACTGCTTTAATTTGAAGCAAGAGATGGAAGAGTGGCTTTATTGCATCAGATATATGTCACTTTGCTAACAGCTGATTGGTCAAATTTGGATTTGCAATCTCTAACCCAGAATAAAACCTGCTCTGGGCAGGGGAGCTGTGTACTGTAAGTTACCTTGGTGACAAAACCCACTTAAAACCAACTAACCGCAAACATACCTTGGTAAAAACAAAAACCATCTTTGTGCAACAGGTCTCTCCTCTCTTCTGCATCAAACTACTTTTCCACTAAGCTAGCACCAAAGTCGGAGGGTCCACTACTTTTGGATTTATAACCTTTGAGGACAGTTTAAGGGATAGTTCACCCAAAAATGAAAATTCTGTTAGGTACTCACCCTCAAGTTGTTACGAACCCTCAAAATGTTTTGCAGTGCATTTTGGGTGAATTGTTCCTGTTTGTTCTAGCATTGTTGTGAGATTTTCTAATGAGAGTAAAGGTGTTCTAGGAAACTTAATTAAGGCCAATTAGAATGTGCTTAGAAGTGCTCCTCTATTATCTTTTAGAAACTTCTCCTGAGACTTTCTTGTCACACAGTGGATGTTCATGAGTCTTAAAAAAACATGTTTTTATTATGTTGTGTGTGTGTGTGTGTGTGTGTGTAGTCTGACAGTACACTCTGCTAAGGAGGATAGTATTCTGACGACGATCTCCGAAACAGAAGCGGATGTTGATACCAACCAAATGTAAGTTTCGTTTTATTTAATTTAATGTAAGTATTATAAATGTAGTATCTTAATTAAATGACATGATATTGCAAAGAGGATTCACTTTTAAAAACTTTCCTCTTAGGAATTTTGAATGGGGCCATGCCTTTTGTATTATTTCAATACGTTTCTTTAATGTCACTTGAATTTTTGAGTTTCTTGAATTTTTTTTTGTCTTTAACCCACATTCTTTCTAATCGTTGGAAAATTTCATTTGCTCCATTGACTAGAGTCTCTTGAATCCATTTACCAAAAAATTTTCAGACTCCTTCACTGATTTGTTCAGTGACCATAATAAATATTGGTGCCAGTAGGTGGAGACAAATGAATGTTATGTAATATTATACAGGTGCTGGTCATATAATTAGAATATCATCAAAAAGTTGATTTATTTCACAAATTCCATTCAAAAAGTGAAACTTGTATAATGTATACATTCACTCCACACAGACTGATATATTTCAAGTGTTTATTTCTTTTAATTTTGATGATTATAAGTGACAACTAATGAAAACCCCAAATTCAGTATCTCAGAAAATTAGAATATTGTGAAAAGGTTCAATATTGAAGACACCTGTTGCCACACTCTAATCAGCTAAATAACTCAAAACACCTGCAAAGGCCTTTAAATGGTCTCTCAGTCTAGTTCTGTAGGCTACACAATCATGGGGAAGACTGCTGACTTGACAGTTGTCCAAAAGACGACCATTGACACCTTGCACAAGGAGGGCAAGACACATAAGGTCATTGCAAAAGAGGCTGGCTGTTCACAGAGCTCTGTGTCCAAGCACATTAATAGAGAGGCGAAGGGAAGGAAAAGATGTGGTAGAAAAAAGTGTACAAGCAATAGGGATAACCGCACCCTGGACAGGATTGTGAAACAAAACCCATTCAAAAATGTGGAGGAGATTCTCAAAGAGTGGACTGCAGCTGGTGTCAGTGCTTCAAGAACCACTACGCACAGACCTATGCAAGACATGGGTTTCAGCTGTCGCATTCCTTGTGCCAAGCCACTCTTGAAAAACAGACAGCGTCAGAAGCGTCTCGCCTGGGCTAAAGACAAAAGGGACTGGACTGCTGCTGAGTGGTCCAAAGTTATGTTCTCTGATGTAAGTAAATTTAGCATTTCCTTTGGAAATCAGGGTCCCAGAGTCTGGAGGAAGAGAGGAGAGGCACAGAATCCACGTTGCTTGAGGTCCAGTGTAAAGTTTCCACAGTCAGTGTTGGTTTGGGGTGCCATGTCATCTGCTGGTGTTGGTCCACTGTGTTTTCTGAGGTCCAAGGTCAACACAGCCGTATACCAGGAAGTTTTAGAGCACTTCATGCTTCCTGCTGCTGACCAACTTTATGGAGATGCAGATTTAATTTTCCAACACCTGCACACAGTGCCAAAGCTACCAGTACCTGGTTGAAGGACCATGGTATCCCTGTTCTTAATTGGCCAGCAAACTCGCCTGACCTTAACCCCATAGAAAATCTATGGGGTATTGTGAAGAGGAAGATGCGATATGCCATACCCAACAATGCAGAAGAGCTGAAGGCCACTATCAGAGCAACCTGGGCTCTCATAACACCTGAGCAGTGCCACAGACTGATCGACTCCATGCCACGCCGCATTGCTGCAGTAATTCAGGCAAAAGGAGCCCCAACTAAGTATTGAGTGCTGTACATGCTCATACTTTTCATGTTCATACTTTTCAGTTGGCCAAGATTTCAAAAAACCCTTTCTTTGTATTGGTCTTAAGTAATATTCTAATTTTCTGAGATACTGAATTTGGGGTTTTCATTAGTTGTCAGTTATAATCATGAAATAAACACTTCAAATATATCAGTCTGTGTGGAATGAATGTATACATTATACAAGTTTCACTTTTTGAATGGAATTTGTGAAATAAATCAACTTTTTGATGATATTCTAATTCTACACTGCAACTTGATTTAAAAGGCCATTTGTTTCTCACCTTATTAGATGTATGCATCATATTTAGTCAAATTCTTACATTTTAATCAATAATTTAAATTAGAATTTTAAGACACTACTGGGCTGTTCCAAATCAAATTATATATACAGTGGGGCAAAAAAGTATTTAGTCAGCCACCAAGTGTGCAAGTTCTCCCACTTAAAAAGATGAGAGAGGCCTGTAATTTTCATCATAGGTATACCTCAACTATGAGAGACAAAATAAGAAAAAAAATCCAGAAAATCACATTGTAGGATTTTTAAAGAATTTATTTGCAAATTATGGTGGAAAATAAGTATTTGGTCAATAACAAAATTTAATCTCAATACTTTGTTATATACCCTTTGTTGGCAATGACAGAGGTCAAACGTTTTCTGTAAGTTTTCACACACTGTTGCTGGTATTTTGGCCCATTCCTCCATGCAGATCTCCTCTAGAGCAGTGATATTTTGGGGCTGTCGCTGGGCAACACAGACTTTCAACTCCCTCCAAAGATTTTCTATGGGGTTGAGATCTGGAGACTGGCTAGGCCACTCCAGGACCTTGAAATGCTTCTTACGAAGCCACTCCTTCATTGCCCGGGTGGTGTGTTTGGGATCATTGTCATGCTGAAAGACCCAGCCACGTTTCATCTTCAATGCCCTTGCTGATGGAAGGAGGTTTTCACTCAAAATCTCACGATACATGGCCCCATTCATTCTTTCCTTTACACAGATCAGTCGTCCTGGTCCCTTTGCAGAAAAACAGCCCCAAAGCATGATGTTTCCACCCCCATGCTTCACAGTAGGTATGGTGTTCTTTGGATGCAACTCAGCATTCTTTCTCCTCCAAACACGACAAGTTGAGTTTTTACAAAAAAGTTATATTTTGGTTTCATCTGACCATATGACATTCTCCCAATCCTCTTCTGGATCATCCAAATGCTCTCTAGCAAACTTCAGACGGCCTGGACATGTACTGGCTTAAGCAGAGGACACATCTGCTCTGCAGGATTTGAGTCCCTGGCGGCGCAGTGTGTTACTGATGGTAGCCTTTATTACTTTGTCCCAGCTCTCTGCAGGTCATTCACTAGGTCCCCCCGTGTGGTTCTGGGATTTTTGCTCACAGTTCTTGTGATCATTTTGACCCCACGGGGTGATATCTTGCGTGGAGCCCCAGATCGAGGAGATATCAGTGGTCTTGTATGTCTTCCATTTTCTAATAATTGCTCCCACAGTTGATTTCTTCACACCAAGCTGCTTACCTATTGCAGATTCAGTCTTCCCAGCCTGGTGCAGGTCTACAATTTTGTTTCTGGTGTCCTTTGACAGCTCTTTGGTCTTGGCCATAGTGGAGTTTGGAGTGTGACTGTTTGAGGTTGTGGACAGGTGTCTTTTATACTGATAACGAGTTCAAACAGATGCCATTAATACAGGTAACGAGTGGAGGACAGAGGAGCCTCTTAAAGAAGAAGTTACAGGTCTGTGAGAGCCAGAAATCTTGCTTGTTTGTAGGTGACCAAATACTTATTTTACCGAGGAATTTACCAATTAATTAATTAAAAATCCTACAATGTGATTTTCTGGATTTTTTTTTCTTATTTTGTCTCTCATAGTTGAGGTATACCTATGATGAAAATTACAGGCCTCTCTCATCTTTTTAAGTGGGAGAACTTGCACAATTGGTGGCTGACTAAATACTTTTTTGCCCCACTGTATATAATATTAATTTACACGGACTGTATACACTTCACTTATATTGCATAAAACATATTAGATTAATGGGTTTTAAATGGTATTAATGTTTTTTATGTTTTATTTAATTATGACAGTAATACAAATTGAAATGATACTCTAAATATGAAACTCAAGCCACTCATTAGATTTGTTAAAAACACTGATTCATTCAGTAACGAAAAACTGCTTTGCGTTGCTCAGAGATGCACAACAGTTTCACTGTGGATGTTTTGGAACTATTTTCTTTGGAGAAATAGAATAAAAACTGACAAAATTGACAGTATTGTATTTAAAATGTAACTATTGATTTTTAAATTGGTTTTATTGAACTGTTAAATAAAGTCAATATCACATTTGCAATCGAGCAGATATTCAGGAAAATTACACTTTTGCTTTGGGCATTTTTTGCTAACTGCATTCTAATAGGCTACATCACAATGAGTCGTTTCCTTCCATCATGTTCATCACTACGCAACTGCATGCAATGTAAGATAGCATACCGTTCTGGGCTGGGGTGCATTTAATGCATTTATCAATTCAACCTTGTTTTCCCCATAATTAATCACACCAATTTAACATGTTAAATCAATAGCCCTTGTTAAATCATTATCAGAATTTGGCAAAAACAATGCACATGTCCCCCTGTCATGTACCATGTCCACCCTGTCATGGAAGGCTTGGTGGCAGGGTGGACAATGACAGGGTGGACATTTTTGGTTAAAGTTAGCATTTAATAAACACATGGTATACCTTCAGTCAGCATAGTGGTTCATTGTTGAAGCTGAATGTGTACTGCTTAAAATATATATTTTGAATTTCTGAAAAACTTTTATGTAAATTAATATTTTACTATGACAGGGTGGACATGTTAAGCTTGGCAACATGCAACTACAAACACAATATAATGAAAATTAGGAAATATAAGTGTAGATACTTAGTGAAATCTCCACCCCATTTTACCTTTCTTCAGTGGAGGTTAAAACATCTGATGCAAGTACACTAAGTATATTAGAGGGTTTCTTAAAGGGGCATTTACAACATCATGACAGGGTGGACAGCAATTTAAGGGACATGTGCAAAATGCTTAATATTATTATGAAAATAGAATATAAATGAACAATCTGACTTGTTTTATGTAACAACTGGCTGAGGGCAATAAGAATATTTACAAATTATTTCAATATTGTGTTATTAACCACTTTTTGCACTCATTGAAGTTAGCTGAGCTGCGTGAGGGACATGCCAATATCACATACATCCCATCAAAGACAATAATATAAAATGAGAAAAATAAATTTCAAGAGACTGTATTTGTAGTATTTTCGATGTGTGCAAATGTTTGGTCATTTATCATATAATTTCAGAATTTAATTATGTTGTATTATGTTCATGATGACTGAATGATTCTGATGAGCTGTGGCGTGCACAGACCTCTGGAGGGACAGGGGCGAAATGGCGTTACAAGGGCACAATCGTGGACCGGAGGGTGGGGGGTGTGTGTAGGTTTGGTCCCCCTCATCTATGGGTGGGCGATATGGCAAAAATATCAAGATTTTATCACGATTCTTTGTCATGTTGGTTTTTCGATTTTGCAAGTTGTTTGAGCAATGCAGCCAAACTAATTTCCCTATTATAAAGACAAAGCCTTTCAAGGTGTAATGCCAAACCAGCAGAGGGAGCCCTCACCCGAGTACTGACCGTGCTCCACTCCCGCTACTTTTTCTACACTCATTTCCTGTTTGAAATACTTTATAACCAGAGACCTTACTTGTACTCATTGCGAAGTATTGCCAGTTTACCTGCCTTACCGAGCGATATTTCCTGATCTTCCCTGCCTGACTACTGTGTATGATTCTGCCTAGCTCTCTGTTTTTCGATTACCTGGATTATCCCCTTTGTTTTGGTTACCTGATCGGACTAATGTTTTTGCTTAGACCTATTGCCTGTCTTCTCATATGTGTTTGTGGTAACTGCCTTTAGTAAATTCTCACTCAGCCTCAGCGTCCTCGTTACAGAATACTTCGCCCACCATGAATCCAGCGGAAGTTTCGAACCTGCAAGCAGCATTTGCTTATCAAAGCGAGATGTTAAAGGGGTACCAAGAACAACTAACCAAGCTCCAATCCGTCAACGAACATCTAACGCACTACATCCATTCACGCCGAAGACGGTAAGCTTTGCCCTTCCTGATAAGTTTGATGGTACTGCCGAACAATGTAAAGGCTTCGTTCGTCAAATTAAACTGAGTGTTTGAATACCCCACCGGAGGCAAAGATATGTCAGCACATATCATTCACCTCACACAAGGTAACCGCACCACCGCTGAATACGCTGTTGAATTCAGAACACTTGCTGCACAGAGTGGTTGGAATGATATCGCCTTAAAAGCCATGTTTCAACGTAGTCTCAACACTGAACTGCAAACCGAACTAGATGTAAAGGAGATAAATTTCTGAATTTGTCACTCTGGCTATAAGAATTGATAACCTCATGAGACAAGCCCCGAAACGCAAGGGCAGCAGGGGAAATTCGAGCAGCTCACAGATTCCAGTCACTATTGAGGCACGCCCTCATGACGAACCCATGCAACTCAACGTCTCCCGACTTTCTGAAGAGGAAAGGGAGAGGCGTCGGCAACATCAGTTATGCTTATACTGCGGTGAGGCAGGCCATCGCAGTTTAGGATGTCCACACAAATCCCAAGCGGCTCCCAGGTTAAATATTGAAAATTTTTCATTACTCAGTAACAGATCATTTACCTTACCTATTACTCTCAGGACTGACGCATTGTCTCTTGAATTGACAGTGACGATTGACTCTGGAGCCGATCTGAATCTGATTAGTAAGAACATTGTCACAAAGTATAACATCCCCATCCAACCATGCACCCCACCAATCAAAATCAAGGCCATCGATGACGCACCCATTGGAGAGGGGATCACTCATCAAACAAAAACTCTCACACTCAATGTCGGTTTGCTGCATCAGGAATCCATCACACTGTACATCGTTGACTCTCCCAAACTCGAAATCATCCTGGGACATCCCTGGCTATCTATTGACAACCCTGACATTTCCTGGTATCATGGTGAGCTTACTCATTGGTCCACATTTTGTATAAATAACTGATTTCCCACTAAGCCCCAACCATGTCTCACCACCAGCATTGAAAGTCATATTACCCTCAACACTGTGAGTATCCCCGCCTATTACTACGATCTTTCTGAAGTCTTTAGCAAGGCCAAAGCCACGCAGCTACCACCACACCGAGCCTGGGACTGTGCCATCGATCTGCTTCCCAATGCCATGCCTCCCCGAAGCAAAGTTTACCCTCTCTCCCGACACGAAAGTCAAGCAATGGAAGAGTATATTGCAGAGGCTCTGGACTCAGGTTTTATTCGTCCATCTACATCTCCAGCCGCTGCAGGATTATTCTTTGTTGAAAAGGATGGTGGATTAAGTCCCTGCATCGATTACAGAGGACTAAACAATGTGACTATCAAATTTCGTTATCCACTTCCTTTAGTACCATCTGCCCTAGAACAGCTGCGGGAAGCCACCATTTTCACAAAATTGGACTTAAGTGCCTACAACTTAGTCAGGATTAAAGAAGGCGATGAGTGGAAAACTGCGTTTCTCACCACTAGGGGGCACTATGAGTACCAAGTTATGCCGTATGGGCTTACCAACTCACCCGCCATCTTCCAATCCTTCATCAACGAAATCTTTCAGGACCTTCTCAACCAGTTTTTGGTAGCCTATATTGATGACATTACCGAATGGCCCCAGCCCACGACAGTCAAGGAATTACAAAGATTCTTAGGCTTCGCAAACTTCTACAGACGTTTCATCCGCCACTACAGCACCGTAGCGTCCCCCCTAACATCACTTCTAAAGGGTAAACCCACAAAGCTAAGATGGACTAAAGAGGCCACCGAAGCCTTTATCACCCTAAAGGAAAGATTCACGTCTGCCCCCTTTCTGAAACACCCAGAACCCAGTTTACCTTTTATAGTAGAAGTGGATGCCTCCGACTTTGGAATAGGGGTAGTACTCTCACAGAGGCACGGGCAACCAGGCAAACTACATCCATGTGCTTTCTTTTCAAGGAAACTAACAGCCGCTGAACGAAACTATGATGTGGGGAACAAGGAACTGCTATCCATGAAGGCAGCCATCGAGGAGTGGCGACACTTGTTAGAGGGGGCGGCCCACCCATTCCAAGTCATCACAGATCACAAAAAATTGTAGTATATCAAAAGTACGAAACGTCTTAACCCACGCCAAGCTCGTTGGGCTCTATTCTTCACTCGCTTCCAGTTTACGGTAACCTATCGGCCCGGCAGTAAGAACTGTAAAGCAGATTCTCTCTACAGATGATACGATCTTCCCACTGAACATCTCATCCCGGAGCCCATCCTTCCTCACTCTGTCATCCTCGCTCCAGTTTCCTGGGATATCATGGAGGAATTACAACGAGAACAACAACATGAACCACCACCTGCTCACTGCCCCCCTGACAAACAGTACGTACCCCTATGTCTACGTCAACGTATCATGCAATGGATCCACGCTTCCATTAGTGCAGGCCACCTCGGTATTTCTCGCACTGCCCGTCTGCTACAAAATTCATTTTGGTGGCCTGCAATGGCTAGAGAGGCTGCAGCTTATGTAAAGTCTTGTCAAGTCTGTGCCCAGTCCAAAACCCCTAAAGAATTACCCTCCGGTCTCCTACAACCACTACCCATCCCACAACGCCCATGGTCCCACCTATCCATAGACTTTGTCACTGATCTACCTCCCTCCAACCATTTCACCACCATTCTAGTCATTATAGACAGTTTCTCCAAATCCTGTCGCTTAATCCCATTCAAAGGACTACCCACCGCCATGGAAACAGCCCAAGCCCTGTTCCACCATGTCTTCAGAGTATATGGTCTCCCAGAAGATATTGTCAGCGATCGGGGCACACAATTCACTTCCCAAGTCTGGAGAGCTTTCTGCAAACAATTAGATATCAACGTTAGTCTCACGTCAGGATATCATCCTCAAGCCAACGGCCAAGTTGAACGCCTCAACCAAGAAATCGGCAGATACTTGCAAACCTACTGCAGTCGAGAGCAACATCGATGGTCTGAGTTTCTACCCTGGGCGGAATATGCTCAGAACTCTCTCTCACACACACATCCATAGGCTTGACCCCCTTTCAGTGCGTCCTGGGGTTCCAGCCCCCCTTGTTCCTGTGGTCTGGCGAACCTTCCTCTGTCCCAGCAGTGGACGACTGGATTCGACGTAGCGAGAAGCTCTCAGTCACTGAAGCCCTGCGAATTGCAAAAGCCGATTCCAAATCATCAGTCCTCATTCTGCTGGATCTTTTGACACTGTCAATCATCAGATCCTCCTGTCCACCCTCTCATCACTGGACATCACTGGGATCCACTTTGCTGGTTTGAATCCTATCTCACTGGTCGGTCTTTCAAGGTGGCCTGGGGAGGGAGGTATCCAAAGCACATCAATTGGTCACGGGTTCCCCAGGGCTCGGTTCTTGGACCCCTCCTCTTCTCCACATACACTACATCACTGGGTCCCATCATACAGGCACATGGTTTCTCCTACCATTTCTACGCTGATGACACACAGCTCTATCTCTCATTTCGACCAGATGATCCAACGGTAGCTGCACGGATGAAAGAACATCACCTACAGCTCAACCTGGCAAAGACTGAGCTTCTTGTCTTCCCTGCCACTCCAACTCTACAGCATGATTTCACGATTCAGTTAGGTTCATCAACAATTACCCCATCAGCTTCGGTCAGAAATCTTGGTGTAATCTTTGATGATCAGCTGACCTTCAAAGAGCACATTGCAAAGACTGCTCGATCTTGCAGGTTTGCACTTCACAACATCAGAAAGATCAGGCCCTTTCTGACAGAGCATGCTGCACAACTTCTTGTCCAGGCCCTGGTCATTTCTAGGCTGGACTACTGCAATGCTCTTCTGGCTGGACTTCCATCAAACACAATCAAACCTCTACAAATGATTCAGAATGCAGCGGCACGACTGGTCTTCAACGTGCCCAAAAGAGCACATGTTACACCTCTCTTTGTCTCCTTGCACTGGCTACCAGTTGCAGCTTGTATCAAGTTCAAGACACTGATGATTGCATATAGAACAACCACAGGCTCAGCACCCTCCTACTTCCACTCACTATTACAAATCTACATCCCCTCCAGAAGTCTGAGATCTGCTAGTGAGCGACGCCTCGTGGTACCATCACAGAGAGGCTCAAAATCACTCTACAGAACATTCTCGTTCACTATTCCTGGCTGGTGGAATGATCTTCCCACCCCCATCCGGAATGCTGGATCCCTGTCAATCTTCAAGCAACAACTGAAAACTCATCTCTTTCAACACTACTTGACTTCATCATAAAAAAAAAAAATAATAATTCCTTCCCTTTTTCTATATCTTCATCTTTCTCTCCTTCCCTTGCTAGCTTGTATTTATTTGAACAATGCCTAAGACTTGGTGTTAGGGGCACTTCCTCTGTTTGTTTGCCTCTTCAAGATTAATCGCTTTATGTATTCCCCAATTGTAAGTCGCTTTGGATAAAAGCGTCTGCAAAATGACTAAATGTAAATGTAAGGCTACCAAGCAGGAAGCTCAGTCCAAGGTATGTTGGCCCTTTTAAGATTCTTAAGAGAATTAATGAGGTCACTTACCAGTTGGAGCTTCCTGCTAACTACCGTATCTCTCCCTCTTTCCATGTCTCCCTCCTCAAACCCGTCCACCCGAATGCTGACCCTGGCCATGAGACCCCAGAACCACCACCCCCATTGGACATTGAAGGAACTCCTGCTTATCAAGTGAATGAGTTACTGGACTCAAGACGAAGAGGGGGTCGGCTCCAATATCTGGTGGACTGGGAGGGCTATGGACCTGAGAAGAGATCGTGGGTAGCCGCCCTGGACATTTTGGATCCATCTCTCATCAAGGAATTTCATCGAGAAAGACCTGACCGACCAGCGCCACGACCACGGGGACGCCCATGTCGAGCTCCAGGAGTCGCTCCTAGAGGGGGGGGGGGTTCTGTAATGCCAAACCAGCAGAGGGAGCCCTCACCCGAGTACTGACTGTGCTCCACTCCCTCTACTTCTTCTACACTCATTTCCTGTTTGAAATACTTTATAACCAGAGACCTTACTTGTACTCATTGCGAAGTATTGCCAGTTTACCTGCCTTACCGAGCGTTATTTCTTGATCTTCCCTGCCTGACAACTGTGTATGATTCTGCCTAGCTCTGTTTTTCGATTACCTGGATTATCCCCTTTGTTTTGGTTACCTGATCGGATTGATGTTTTTGCTTAGACCTATTGCCTGCCTACTCACAATTGCCTTTTGGAATTCCCCTTTGTATGTTGACAGATCGGACTGCTACTTTGGTTTTGACCCTCTGCCTGCCTTCTCGTATGTGTTTGTGGTAACTGCCTTTAATAAACTTCCGCACATGGATTCTCACCTAGCCTCAGCATCCTCGTTACACAAGGTAACAAAATATAAAAAAGTATGGCGGATATTTAGGCCAAAGTGGGTGAAGATAAAAAAATCGTCATTATTTTATCTTTGTTATTAAAAAATGAGAGCAAAGATACACATTACAAATACACATAGTATACAAATAAAATAAGCAGTGTTTTATGTTCAAGTAGGCTACAATAGGTGTATTTAGCAGGAGCATTCAAGAAATTGAATGAACAAATATAAAAATAAAACACTATATAGATTGATTCCAATTAAAGCAACTGTATTAAAGTTTTTCAGTCAAAAGTAGTGAGTGATTTTTCTCTTTGTGTTTTGGTGTTTTATTAACATTAAAGGAATAATTCACCCAAAAATTTAAATAGGCAAGTATTTTTATACCTTCATTTACTCACTCAAAAGATGTTTTAAACCTGAATGAGTTTCCTTCTTCTACTAAACATAAAGGCTATTTTAAAGAAGGTGGAAAATCAAACAGTTGGTGGTCCACAGTAACTTCCATAGTATTTGTTTTTCCTACTGTTAAAGTCAATGTGGACAAGCAACTTTTTGGTTACCCCAGATTCTTAAAAATGTCTTTTGTGTTCAGCACAAGAAAGAAATTAATACAGGTTTGGGACAACGTGGGTGAATTCATAATAACATTTTAGGGTGAAATGTCCCTTTAATGACAGTTGGCAGCATGTGTAGTACTGTCCCCTTTAAAACCTGCACGCATCTAATATACAGGCACACATCCATTTCTCTCAGCCGTTTACTTAAATTTTAGACAATCAACTGAGTCTATACATAAACCTTGTGTGTTTTGACAGTATTAGCACAAAACATAACTTAGTTCAGTAATCAAGCACTGTTTGACGGGCTTTTTAGTTTGCGCGCTTTGGGTATATGTGCTCAGAAAGAGCGAACGTCAGACCAGCGCATGAATGAAACCAATAAGACATTTCAGCACATGCAAATAATGTACTTTTGTGATTGTGAATAAGTGCAGTGTCCCGTGAGAGTAACTCTACCGCTGAGTTAACACTGATGTGACTGTATGTCGCGTAGTACAGTACATTGATACGGCGGTGCCAGAACTGCAGCTGATAGAATGTGCGCTGTTACACGATAAAACAAATTTTTTCAAAAGCAGATCGTGGAGACATTTTTATCATCCATGATCAAAAATCTTCATATCGCACACCCCTACCCTCGGCAGAAATTGCAGACCGGGGGCACCGGACCACAAGGGAACTTTAGCGTCGGACCTCAAAGGGGCAGGGCTTGAGCCCCCCTCCCCTCATCTCACCCCCTGTGCACGCCACTGCTGATGAGGACACCAAAGGCACTTAATAGTGATTTTGACCCATGTGCATTTTACACTGCACTTGGTGAAACGAGCCAAAAATAGAATATTACATCACATATCTTTTTGAATAGTACATTGAGTTTAATTTATTGACATGGAATTCATATAGAAATGTTTTTAATGCAATAGTTACCAGGGATGTGGACTTGAGTCACATGACTCGAGACGTCACTTGGACTCCAGTCCCAAATTTGATGAATTGTGACTCTACTTAGACTTTGACAGCAATGACCCAAGACTTTTACAAGATTTGTGTTCGTCACATACACAATTATACAGAATAATACCAGCAGTGAAATGTAAGTAAAGACTTGACTTGGACTTGAGCCCTGTGACTCGAAAGACTTTATGATCAGATCAGCGTCGTTATCACTCTAGACAGGTGCAGCATGCTTGCCTTGACTGGCAATAAGCCAGAGACTGCATTCAGGGAGCGCTTGATATACAGTATATTATTTAGTAAATTAATGGAGTAATAGCATAACTTATGACAAAAGTACAGACATAGTAAAAAAAACACATGAATCGTCTAGTAGCTATCTCCGCTCATCTCTGATAGTGAAAAGAGCCGCCCTGCAGACATACGGGCATGAGAAACGAGAGGTGCGGCCCCGATCACTGGTGCTCGCCTCATCATCACGTGACCGCTGCTGTTAAATGCTAAACATATTCCTCACTTTTGTTTGTCCAACACCGAGGTGCGCCATGAGTGACGGAACCCCAACCCGCCACGACCCTCGCAGCTCTACCAACTCTATGTGCTTTCATTTTCATTTTAATTGGTTAACACCTCTCCAAGACATTTTTTGTCAGATCTCCACTGTTTTTGTTCAATCAGTTGCATATTTTAATAGCATGTGCATTTTATTTTATTTAAACCTCTACGTTTAAAGTTAATCCATAATCAAGATTTAAATCTGAGTTTAAAGTTATGGTGCAAATATTAGGCTATATTAACCCTCGAGATTTCTTTGCTGAAAGGCACATGAATAGCCTAAGACTAAGTCTTGATTATTAATTGACTAATTTGATTATTAATGCATATTATATGGTATAATATTAGAGGTCATCTAGTTTGAGTGACAAATGGAGCTCAAGCGTAGTTCAGGCAGACCACGGCGTGACTGCAGCATCAGCTGAAGCTCAACTGATCGCAACTCCTCCCACTACAATTAATAAGATATATGTTAATCCGTACTCACACTTACCATAGTCTGTCGTACAGACATGCGCTTACCCTCCTCCATCCCCAACTTCTTCTTATGCAGATACAACTGCTTGTCCACAGATATATATAATCTGTCCAGCTCATTGCTAAACTGTCCAATTTATTCACAGTACTGTATTACTCTACTTGGAATATACAACTGTTGAATATAAAATATCTGGCAATTGTTTAGGCTTCGAGGGGGGTTCAAACCTCAGTGAGGTTTGCTTGTGGATAGCTCAGAATCTGAACCCTTCAGAGCAAAGCCTACCTAAAGATTCAGATCGGATATATGACCCACGACCGTGTAAGCAGGAAAAAAAATCTGTGTTTTTTAGTAATTAAATCCAAATGCGTTCATCAGTGATTGTATATCAAAGGCAGGGACATGTGTGCATTTTATTTTGTGGTTTCAATGGAACGAACAGGACTGAAGCACTCGTCTGTGCGCGAGTCGTCTTCACTGACAACAGCAGCAACGAGCACTCAGCGTGATTTCAAAAGCAACACATTTCAGCGTCAGATCGCCTTTTATTTAACACAAATGAACAAAACTAATACTCAACTAGAAATGTTTCATTTGTTACAGATATGTCTGTACTGCGAAAAAACAAGCTTTTCAATGACGTAGTAGTCGCATTTACAGGGGAAGATCCGATTTTTCCGCTTACACGGCAGGTGCAAATGCACGTGTCTGATTCATATCTGATTTATTTCCACATGTGAATGAGGCCTGAAACCGATTGTAGAATATCGTAATCCATGCGATTTGTTTTTCCTGCTTACACGGTCGTGGGTCATATCCGATCTGTGCCACATGGGAGGAAAAAATTGGGTCACTTTAATCATGCAAATGCGGCCAATAATATGAGCAATAATATTTCAGTCAGAACCACTCTGTTCAATTCAGAATATTGTAGAGGTCCTGAATTTTTAGGTAGGCTTTGCTCTGAAGGGTTCAGATTCTGAGCTATCCACAAGCAAAACTCACTGAGGTTTGAACCCCCTTCCAAGCCTAAACAATAACCAGATATTTTATATTCAACAGTTGTATATTCCAAGTAGAGTAATACAGTACTGTGAATAAATTGGACAGTTTAGCAATGAGCTGGACAGATGATATATATCTCTGTGGACAAGCAGTTGTATCTGCATAAGGAGAAGTTGGGGATGGAGGAGGGTAAGCGCATGTCTGTACGACAGACTATTCACGCCGTGGTCTGCCTGAACTACGCTTGAGCTCAATTTGTCGCTCAAACTAGATGAGCTCTAATATTTATACCATATAATATGTATTAATAATCAAATTAGTCAATTAATAATCAAGACAAGGCCATTCATGTGCCTTTTAGCAAAGAAATCTCCAGGGTTGCATTTTCTGTAAATCAGTTTTGATTAAGGCATACATTACTATTTTCAACAACAAATCATGTGCCTAAGTACAAAAACATTGTCCTATAAAAAGTAACATTATCCTTATTTCTGCATATTTTTCTCTCAATATAGCCTTTAACTCTGAATCTATTACCCTTGATTTAGTGCCTTTCAAGTACTTGACTTGATGCACACTTTATAAAGTTGTTGAGATATTTTCTAAAGCTTTACAGGAGACAAATATGAGACCCCCAGATTATTTAGCTAAAGAGAAATATCTAAGCACAGTGTGTGATGTTGTTGAGATATCTTCTAAAGCTTTAAAGGAGATAAATGTGAGAGATCCAGACACAGGTAGCCAAAACGGTTTGGCCCGATAATGGCCCAGATCCAGCAGGCCGGAAGAAATTACTTGGCCCGGCTGCGGTTGCCAGACTTGGCATGGATATGGCCCCAGAATCGGCCCAGATACACTGGCCCGAGTCCGGCTGCCAAAACTGCCGTCATGGGGCCACAATCACGCCGACGAGAAATGAAACACTTAGCCAGTACTGGCCCCAGTCTGGGTACTGAAAGTGAGCCGACACCACCGGAACTGGGCCACAATCATGCCGATGAGAAATGAAACATGTAGCCAGTACTGGACCGAGTCTGGGTACTGAAACCCAGCCAACACCACTGACATTGGGCCACAATCATGCCAACCAAAATGGTACACTTAGCCGGCACTGGTCTGACACTGGTTACTGAAACTGAGCCGACACTAGGTCACAATCATGCCGACACCTCGCCAGTACTAGTCTTGTTTGCTAAATAAAAAAAAATATTAAATTTAAATATATATATACTTACACTTACTCATACAGAATTACAACATCTAAAATATGTGTATTAATCCTTACAGTTTTTACATTAAACCAGAGCTTTGAATAATTTGTTTTTCCACAAAATGACATTGTTACATTAAAATCCTTAAAATGGCATCTACTTCGAACTAAAATAAAATATATATTTTTTACTGTGTCCTTGTTAAGCCTACATCTACTTATGCATGTCAACTAAATATGTCACACAAAAGATTACAAAGATTAAGGGTTTGACCCTTAACCCATTTATTTTCATTGCATCCCCACCAACTACCCCATGAATTGGGGGATGCATTCTTTTCATGGCATGGCATGAAAAGGCATCTCTGTCCAAAGTGAGCAGCAGCCATCTTTTTATTAACTTTTCAATCCTTCCATCTAAATCACTGCCAGTACTTGCATTTTTTTGCACTGATTGAAGAAAAAAGAGATAAGTCACAATACTATAGATCAGTGGTGTCAAACTCATTTCCTGGAGGGCCGCAGCTCTGCAAGTTTAGCTCCAACCAGCTCCAACTCACACCTGCTTGGAAGTTTCTAGTAATCCTGAAGATCTTGATTAGCTGGATCAGGTGTGTTTGCTTATGGTTGGAGCTAAACGCTAGCACTATGTCAGCAAACTCACAATTATAGCTTCATTATAAATAAACTACTTAGATATTATATGTGTAGAACGGTTTATTAAAATGATTTTATATGTTAGATTATCAAATGGTTTCTCACCAGGGTAGCAAGTTATTTTGGTCTTCTGGCAATTAGCAGCCCAAAAAGCCCATCAGGTTTTGTCATTAGATGTCAAAGCTAGTGTGCATGTCTTGAACCTCATATAGCAAAAATAAGGTTAAAGATCCCTTAACCAATGCTTGTTTCATTATATTAATTAAATAATTAATTTCCAAATGTAGTTAAAGATAAAAAAGAGAATGTTTGATAAAAGGAAAAAAATATTAATAGGAATTAAAATAAAAATACACTAGAAATAACAACATGGGCAGGTAAAATATATTATGTTTAAGTTTAAGTGTCAATGCTACATACTATTTACCACATTGTAAATGGAGACCCACCACCAGCAACTAAACTGGTTTGGGTATGCATGCCCATATCTCAGCCAAAATCAGACCAGCCCTTATGGTCCGTAATCGGGCCGAATGTGGCTAAAAATGCAGTGTCTCAATGCAAATTGGGCCAGTGCCCTTATTTATCAAGCCTCTAAGAATTACTCTCAAGAACACTGCTAAGAATTGACTTAAGTGAAAAAAATATTTTGCAGCTCAAAGTTGTACTTAAAAGTTAGTTATCAGTCATCTCAGTCATAATTTAAGCAATGTGTAGGACTAAATCTTAAGTGTCAGTCTTAGAAATGATTCACGACACTTTCCTGTGCCACAAACGGGATTTTGGATGACGACATATGCATGGACCAATCACTGAATAGATTTCCTTCATTAAGAATATTCTCAGATAAATTTACATTTAATGCCTAAATTCCTAATAGGAGATTACATTCATCACACATTTGACAATAAAAAAATTTCAAGAGAATACATCATGGCAAGGAAACGAAGCATCATCACAACTCAATTTAGGGTGACAATAGTCAAAGATAACGCTTGTTGCTGATGTCTTTGATAAACAGCGAGACCATTATTTTTATTATCCGTCAAAAATAGATTAGGTGCCTATCTGTAGTGATGCAGTGCAGAGAACTTGCCACGGCACGGCGAATCAGCTCCGGTGGCCGTGGATCTGTAACATGCTGCAGACGCGTGCAGTGTTAATATGGAGTAAGAGATTTATTCATCATACAGTGTAGATCGCATAATACTTGCGCTAGACTGAAGTCAGTTATGATGTTCTTTAGTAGTGTAAAGTTATTTGCTCGTTTTGAATAACTGAGGAAATGTAACAGTTTGATTAAGTACTCGTTGCCAAACATTTCTTCCTCTCCTGAAAGATTTGCGCACTTCTCTGTCTCTTTAGCGCCATCACAAGCACCTACTGGCAACTCCTAACCACTTGAGAGACCTCTCGAGCTGTCTTAAATAACTGGGAGAGTAAGAGTGATTCTTATCTTTAAAAAATATAATAACTTGCTTTTAATACTTAAGTTTGAAAGTAGGAGTACGTTTCATGAATTCTCAGCATGTAAGTTTAAAATGGCACTTTGAGAAGCTTGAGAAATACGGGCCCTGATCCACACATCTGAAGCCTAACCAAATCTGGCAACCATTACTGGGTCAGAGCTGGCTCACTTTCGGTGAACACAGCCAAGCTCTGAGTTTGCGCTGGCTACCTGGGGAGCCTCTTGGTAAGGAGAAAAATCTGAGCACAATGTGTGATGTTGTTGAGATCTTGGTTAAACATTGGAGGAGACAAATACGAGACCACCAGAGTCTTTAGCTAATGAAAAAAATCTGAGCACAGTGTGTGATGATGTTGAGATCTATTCTAAAGCTTTCAAAGATACAAATTTGAGAGATCCAGAGTCTGTAGCTTAGGAGAAATATCTGAGCACAGTGTGTGATGTTGCTGAGATCTCTTCTAAAACTTTAAAGGAGACAAATGTGAGACCACCAGAGTCTTTAGACTAGGATAAATATCTGAGCACAGTGTGTGATGATTTTGAGATCTCTTTTAAAGCTTTAAAGTAGACCATTATGAGATTGTTAGAGTTTTTGTCTCAGGAGACAAGTTTGAGAAGCAAGAGACTCAAGCAAAAATCTCAATTAGATCTTAAAGTAACCTAATTTATGTCTAGGAGAAATACTTGAGATGTTAAAGAGATCTCACTTGTGATTTTTCTTTCCTATGGGTAAGTACTCAGACCAAACAAGGATAATTAACTAGGCACACCTGAACAGAATAATACAATCAACACAACAAGGGAAATAAATATGGAATTGAAACATATGGAAAACACAATTGAAAATACAATTTGCAATTTCTTTTGAAAATGGTCCTGAATATTCTTCCATGTGAATGTTTACACAGTGTGTTAAATAAAGTCATGAAACTTACTCGGTTACTATCATAACCTCAGTTCCCTGTGATATGGGAACAAGTACTGTGTCGAGTATCGATGCTTAGTAGGGGAAAATCCCTTTTTTCCTCTTCAACTGAAACCTATTTCAATCAAGCAGTTATAACTGCATGTGATTGGTTTGTGTAGGATTAAAAAACAAACCAATGCACGGCGGTGGCGAATCAAGCCTATGGCTATGCACCCCGCCCATCATAGCCTGCCAAAATGGGAGGGGTGTCTGGCTATATAATCAGCTGCCTGCCACCACATCTAAGATTTCTTCGAAGGAAGCAACCAAGCGTGCAGCTCATAGCACGGCCAGGAACGCAGTACTCGTTCCCATATCATATACCGGATGGAACCCTCTGCTTCAGCCAGAACTGGATGGATCGCATGGGAAGCAGACCCAACTGAAGTACCGTCGAAGCCGCTGCCATAAGGCCCAGCATTTTCTGGAAAGCTTTGAGCGGACGGGCGGTACCTTTCTTGAAGGAGGTCGCGTGGCGCTAAATTGTCGTGGCTCGCTCCGCTGAGACAGTTGCTGTCATCTGCACTGAGTCGATAACTGTGCCCAGGAATGAAACTCGTTGGCTGGGTGACAGTATGCTCTTGGCAAAGTTGACCCCGAGCCCCAGGCAATCTAAGTTGCTGAGGAGGAGGGTCTTGTGCGATGTTAAAACCGCCTGCGACTGGGCAAAAATGAGCCAGTTGTCGAGGTAGTTGAGTATGCGGATTCCCATCTTTCACAGAGGGGAGAGAGCTGCATCCATGCATCGTGTAAAAGTGCGGGGAGCCAGGGACAGCCCAAACAGCAGGACCTTGTATTGATATGCCACACCTTCGAATGTGAATATCAAGAATTGTCTGTAAAGGGGGGCTACCTGGATGTGAAAGTATACGTCTTTCAGATCCAGCGACATGAACCAGTCCCCTGGGCATATTTGTTTGAGGATCCGTTTCAAAGTGATCATCCTGAATGACCTTTTCATCAGAGTCTGAGATCTAGAATAGGTTGCAGGCCGTCGTCTTTTTTGGGGATGAGGAAATAGCGGCTGTAAAAGCCTGACTCGCTCTGGGCTGGAGGAACAATTTGTATGGCTCCTTTTCCAGCAGATTCATCATCTCTGCGCGGAGGACTTGGGCATCCTCGCTGCGCACTGTGGTAGCGAGCACACCGCGGAAGCGCGGTGGTCTTCGAGCGTTTTGAAGAGTATAACCTCGTCTTACCGTAGTCATTTCCCACGCTTACACACCGGGGATGGCCTGCCAGGCCTCGGCCCGCGCGGCATGGGGTTGAAACGGTTGTGCAGACTGGCTGCATAAGGGCAGGACGCTTATGGTAGGCAGAAAATGTTTTGCTCTCTTTTTGAAAATGTATGTGTTTGTCCGCTATCGCAGCGGTAACCAAAAACACCCTCATGTCGTTCACAGTGGAGGGTCGCTGATCATGTTGAGTGAAGAGGATGGGCGAATGCTCTCTCCCTCTGCGGTGATGGCGAGGCACGCGGGCATTGAGTCGACGTGAGCTCGCTTGTCACCGGCTGTTCAAATCCTCTGCCCGCAGTTTTTTTCTCACAGATCCCTGGGAGGAAGAAAACGGGAGGGCGCGATGGGCGGAGTCGCTCTCTAAAAAGAAAGCTAACCATTGGCTCACCGCCACCGCCATGTATTGTTTCATTTTTGAATCCTACACGAACCAATCACGTGCAGTTATAACTGCGCGATTTAAATAGGTTTCAGTTGAAGAGGAAAAAGGGATTTTCCCATACGAAGCGTCGATACTCAACGCAGTACGAGCTAAATATCAAAAGGTAAACGTATTGATAGTGCATTACTATTTTTTATAAATTCAAGGAGTTAGATATTTTTACTTGTAACTGTTTAAAGACTTGTTTTGCATATAAATCTGTAGAGTTTTGCATTACATTTTAAGCATTCTAAAAATGTAAAATGTTTTTTATTTACTTTTTGACACTCTCTTCAGTGTAATAATAGTTATTATACTACTGTAGATTCAAAACAGGAATGCACTGTTCAGAAATGCACTGTTCTTGCCATGAAGAGTGCATCTCGTGATGACCTGTCTTCGGCATACCCTGCTTCTCGTTTAGAATAGAGTTTATTTGCAGAATCTTCACCCTGTACCACTTGGCCCGCAGCGGTCTCACGATGCCTCGGTGGACGACATGAGACCAGCAATCAGGTTGACTCTAATAAATGTCCGTTCGTTGAGAAACAAGACAAGTTCATTAGAGCTTGAAATTTAGATATTTTTATTTATTGCTGAAACTTGGTTGAACGCTGGGGATATGTCTGTTTTTGGAGAAGCGGTGCCTAGTAACTTATTAATGTCATGTTATTAATACTCTCCAAGAAACAGGAAGGGGAGGTGGTGCGGATACTATTTTTAATGATATTTTTATCTGCACTAGGCTCCAGTTTGAGTATTTTGTAAGATTTGAACTCCAAGTTTTTGAAATGCAGCTGTCGTCTCCTTGCTATGTGCCATTGTCTGTCGAGTATCCGAACTTAACAAGAATTTTATTCCAGAGCTCTCTATGTTTTTAGCAGACATTGTTGTAAAATATGACATATACTAATACTGGGGGATTAGTATATACAGTATCTCACAGAAGTGAGTACACCCCTCACATTTTTGTAAATACTTTATTATATATTTTCATGTGACAACACTGAAGAAATTACACTTTGCGTGAGTGTACAGCTTGTATAACAGTGTAAATTTGCTGTCCCGTCAAAATAAATCAACACACAGCCATTAATCTCTAAACCGCTGGCCACAAAAGTGAGTACACCCCTAAGTGAAAATGTCCAAATGGGGCCCAATTAGCCATTTTCTCTCCCCGATGTCATGTGACTCGTTATTGTTACAAGGTCTCAGGTGTGACAAGGGAGCAGGTGCATTAACCTGTTAGCCAGCACTCCCCATCTTGGGACTCACAGTTTAAAAAGACCTAAATAACTTGAAATTGTAATAGTTGCTGACATCAGTGTGCTACACACACAAGTTTGTGTCTTTGAAAAGAAAACCCTTTGGGCTTTACTATCCATCATCCAGAGTTGATAATGCTCATAAAGATAAAAAGTTATAGAGACTGAAGTGCCTTGAAAAGAGTGTACCACACTGAAGAAATAAATAAAAAAATACATTATATAAGCCCCCCCACACACACACACGTTTGAGGAAAAATATTTATTTACCAAATGTATTGAAGAGTTCTACAAACTATTAAACTATTTTTTTTTTCAATTATAACATTATTATAGACAGAATCTTAGACATCATTTATTTGACCACTAAAAATACAATAAGAATAATTTGATTAATAAAAAGAAAGAAAGAAAAAAAATAGCTTTGTATGTAGTACATACTCGTGTACATACTCTGATTGCCAGACATACACTGATATGGCCAGACATTCACACTGGTTGCTGTAGATGGTCAGTAATAGAGAATTTAATAGAGAAATAGGCTATTATAATTTAATTAGTGGAATTACTAGGACTTTCACTGTTAAAATACGTTTAGTTTATTTTACCAGTTTTTACAGGTCTTTGGTATTAATTTATATAATAAAAAACCTATAATAAATCAGTACACTAGATGAGGTAAAATAAACCATGTATGAGTCCACATTATATTGATTTGTGCTTACTGGTGAAAGTGCAATATCTGAAATGCAAAAGTTAATTTCTCAAATTACCGTAATCATTACGATTATAATTTTGAGAAAAAATATTTTTAATCCGTTTAACCATTATACAGCATAACGAAAATGTGACTAAGATTTCATTGACTTAAAATTTACTAAACAAAAACAGGACAAGGTTGACTAAATATGATAACTAAAATGTGCATTTGAGTAGACTGTCTAAATTTAAAATGGCTAAAAATGTAATACTGCTGTACAGTTTATTAATAATATTCTTATGCTAAAATGTCAAGTTTTCATTGACTAAAACGAGACTAAATACTTTAGATTTTCTTTGGCTAAAACTAGACTAAAATGTTGAGACTTTTAGTCGACTAAAACTAAATAGGATAAGGTTGACTAAATATGATAAAAACTAACAAGGACATTTAACACAGGACTAAGACTAAAACTGAAAATAGCTGACAACATTAACACTAGCTCCATGGTTAAATTAACATATCCGGTCCCTTAAGAAGGGAATGTAGAATATGTGAATGTAAATGGAAGAAAGATAAGTTACAAATTTCTTATGAAATGTTGAAAGACTCATTGTCTAAATTCCAACACCTACATCCGCTCCTCAAGACATTGTTCCGATACATCTGTTAAGGCAAATCATTGAATTGGTTGGTCCTTATATAGTTTCTATAATAAATAAAAGCCAAGGATTCATGGATTGTTTCCGAGTACTGTAAACACGCTGGTCAGCGGCGTCCGACCACCAGGTCAGCAGTGCAGACAGGAGCAAAGATCCCCACAGTGGAACAGATGACCAACCAAGGCGGATCAGGTGTGACTGGAACAGAGAGGTTAACAGTGGCCTCTGCGGCCATAACAGGACAGGTGGACAGTTCAGATACGGTATAATTGGCCATGATAGGACAAGCAGAGAGTTAATGGATGGCCTCCATGGTCATGACAGGGCAGACTGCGAGTTCATGAATGGCCTCCATGGCTGTTACAGGACAGACTGTGAGTTCAGAATCGGACGCCACTGCCTCGGGAGGTTCTGCAGCGGATGCCGCCACCTCTGAAGCAGACTCATGGACAGGAGAGGCATCTGTTGCAGACTCGGGGACGGGAAAGGCCTCTGTGGCAGACTTGTGGGCAGGAGAGGCCTCTGGGGGGCAGTGTGCAGCCCCATATGCTCAAAATGGTGACCACCATTAAAGGAAGGGTAGCAGGACTTCTAAGATGGCTGGGCTTGAGAGGCTTGATGTCACTGGGATGCCTGCCGCTCGCACTGGCATCAGTGGTGAGTCTATCACACCAGTAATCCATCTTTTCAGTCCTCTCTGGGCTGGTGGCATTTGCGAAGAGACTCTTGATTGGTGGCCATCTTGCGACAAGGCTCTTGAATGGCCAGCATTATGTGAGCAGGATTTGATTTGGCAGACATGACATGAAGAGGCCTTGGTGTAGCAGACATGATGTGAGCAGTTGCAGGAGTAGCTGGATTGGCAGACATGACATGAACAGGCGTTTGTTTGGCAGGCATGACGTGAACAGGCGCTGGTTTGGCAGGCATGGCGTGAACAGGTGTTTGTTTGGCAGACATAACGTGAACAGGCGCTGGTTTGGCAGGCATGACGTGAACAGGCGTTTGTTTGGCAGACATAGCGTGAACAGGCGCTGGTTTGGCAGGCATGACGTGAGCAGGCCTTGGCATAGCAGACATGACGTGAACAGGCCCTGGAGTAGCAAATATTATGTGAGCAGGCTTTGGCTTGGCAGGCATGACGTGAGCAGGCCTTTGTGTGGCAGGCATGACGTGAGCAGGGCCTTGGTGTAGCAGACATGATGTGAGCAGGCCTTGGCATAGCAGACATGACGTGAGCAGGCCTTGGCATAGCAGACATGACGTGACCAGATATTACGTAAACAATTCCAGACATGACGAGCAAATACTTTTGTGTGGCGGATACTGTAGGATAGCCGGGTTCCTCATCAGCAATCCCCACAGTAAGTGGTGAAACAGGCAGCAAAAAAAGAAATATCGGGCAAGAGTCCAGTGAGGGGTATTCCGTGGCATTAAACGTGAAATGTCTTTATCCAAACCAAAACGAAAAATGTCTTTCAGTAAAGTGTCATTGAAATCTACCTGGTAGTACAGTTCACAGAACTCCACATTCATAGTTGCAGTGGAGTATTCTGTAAAAAAGGGTTCACTGAAGGCGAGATTAAGAACCCAATTGCAGCTTTACTCCAAAATTAATCAAAAATACAAACATAATCCAAACAGAGACTTTACTTGGCATGAACAGACTTGACTCACTGAGAGCAAGGTACAACATTGATGCTCCACAGGAGACAATGGCTACATGAGGGCTATTTATATCAAACAATACATGTCAAATGACAAGAACCAACCAATGAGAGACAGGACACATGACTAAGACAACCAATAGGCTTGTTTCGAGATTAACTATACTAGCCTGACACTGGCTGGTGAGAGTAGCTGCTTGCAGTCGGGGCGGAATTAAAAGCTGAGACGTCAAGTCGGACACTTTCTACTCCTGGTAGTGATGCTCTCATGGTGTTTGTATACTCTTATCACAGATAAAGTAAATTAAATGCAATATTTATCAAATACACAGAAATGTTTTATGAGCAACAGAAACACTGTTTATATAGGCTACTGCTTACAGCGCCATCTGTTAAAGAATAAAGTTCAACATAAACATATAGGCTACTAAATACCAATAAAGTGGGGGTGACCCTGGACCACAAAACCAGTCTTAAGTCGCTAGGATATATTTGTAGCAATAGCCAAAGGTATGGGTCAAAATTATCTATTTTTCTTTTATGCCAAAAAATCATTAGGATATTAAGTAAAGATAATTTTCCATGAAGATATTTTGTAAATTTTCTACCGTAAATATTACAACTTAATTTTTATTAGTAATATGCATTGCTAAGAACTTCATTTCGACAGCTTTAAAGACAATTTTCTCAGTATTTAGATATTTTGCTCCCTCAGATTCCAGATGTCAAATATTGTCCTATCCTAACAAACCATACATCAATGGAAGGCGTATTTATTCAGCTTTCAGATGATCTATAAATCTCAATTTCGAAAATTTGACCGTTATGACTGGTTTTGTGGTCCTGGGTCACAAGCTTTTATCAGTGTTTTTTTTATATATAAACATGACTCAAGATAACAGTGCAACTACACTAAAAGTTATTTTACTGTTTAAAAAACACAGATTTGTGAGCATTATTGGAATTGAATTGTTAGAATATACACACAACACGTCGTGCTTGTCATCACAGAATCTGACCAATGAGAATAAAGCGTGTCATCATCAAGGCTCTTGCAGCCAATTTTGAGCAACTGCAGCACCTGACCTTGGTGGCTGGTTTCGTTTTGCTCTCGATTTATTTTATGGCACATGTTTTCATAAGGCGGCTGCAGTGACGATCAAAGTCGGACAAATGTTCTAACCAGAATGCATTGTTTTTATCAGGTGGCAGCCAATCTTTGCGAACAAGCCTAATGAGAACATGACACATGAACCAATATCAGGATAACATGGGGGCAAGGGAATCACATGACTAGACAGGAACCATGACAAGGCAAAAATATCTAAATAAAAGACAAGAAAACAATGAACAAGAAACCGAACCCAAACCCCACGTTACAGATCTTTACAATCTCAAACTTTGTGTTGTTCCTTGGTCTAAGAATAAATCTAGAGGGGATCGCGCTTTTATTATGGAACAACTATGGAACAGCCTGCCGCTATATATTAGGGACGTACTGACACTCAGTGAGTTTAAAAGACATCTGAAAACAGATTTTTTTTTATGATAGTGCTCGATCAAAGATAACTGTGAAGTCTGCTAGTGCCATATGTGTCTCTTTTGTCTTTATTTAAGATATATTTCAACTGTTCTTTTAAGGTTTCTCTTATTTATATTTCTTAAATTAGATATATGGTTATGATTTGTTTGAATGTTTTCCTCTCTTAATTGCTCTATTGTTTGTACAGCACTATGGTCAACATTGTTGTTTTATTCAGTGCTTTAGAAAAAAAAATTAACTTTCTTTTCTGACACTACTTCTTTTATAGGCCTCAGCTCACTCTGGAGGAGGTACACACATGGGGAGAGTCATTTGAGCGGTTAATAAAAAGTGCACAAGGTCGTGTGCACTTCCGACAGTTTCTTAAGACTGAGTTTAGTGAAGAAAACCTGATGTTCTGGCTCGCCTGTGAGGATCTAAAGAAAGAGACCAACAAAACCATTGTAGAACAGACTGTGAAACAAATATATGAGGATTACATTTCTGTATTGTCACCTAAAGAGGTATATGGTTACACACTCTGCATTTAAATTTTACTCACACTGTGGTTAAATATGAATGTACACTGTCTGGCCAAAAAAGGAGTTAGGATTTAAATAAGCAAAAACTTTTTTTTGTAAATACTGATTTTAGGATTGACAAATTTTTTGCAGTGATTAATGTTTCTGGCATGCTGTATGTTTGGGAATAGGTCTTTTAACCCTAACTGATGCAGTTTATACAGTAGCGTTTTATTTCTCAAACAATCATATAATCAAAGGCAGTCCATATACTATTTTAAAGTGTGCACCTTTTTTATGGACAGGCAGTGTATTTGTCACCATCATGTATAGACCTGTATTGTTTTACATGTTTTTCAAAACATCTTGGTTAGCTATATAGCACTGGTTCCCTGAGGAGGGAATGTGATGCTAAATACAGTATATAGCTAACACTATGGTATCCTCTACCAAGTTGGAGATTGCCTGAAGTGTGTATAGAATCATCACATATTGAGCATCTTATCAAGTCAAGTCAAGTCACCTTTATTATATAGCACTTTTAACTAGAGGTCGACCGATGTATCGGTTTTGCCGATTAATCGGCACCGATAGTTGATTTCCGGAACTATCGGTTATCGGCAAAAATCCACTCCGATAGTTTTTCCAGATTACATCCGCTGCCGGAACGGCTGTGAATGGTCCGTTATCATTATACAGCACGAGAGCCAACATATCTACTGCGAGAGCAGCCTCTAGAGGCGAAAATCACTTAAAACACGTGCATTTATTTTGACACGTGATACTGCGCGCTGCACGGAGATCACACGCTGCCTGGAGAGAGCGCAGTGCTGCTGACATTTCAGATGCACGTTTAAAACACAGACAGCGAAAAGGTATGAAACAGTACACTCCAGTACATTTTTATGTCAATATAAAGTAATTAATTTGTTGACTAGATGCTGCATTGGAGAAGGAACAGCTAACATTAGCAGTATCTCAAGTGGTTAAATTAGTGGCAAAAATACACGCAAGTCTGACCCAAATGTTTAGCGTCATTAACCCCAGCTGGTCGCATTCGTTAGCCAGCGAAGTTGCAAATTTAAAGCCTGTGAATATTAGGTATGCAGCGATTAACCAGTTTTACTATTAACCGCGTTTTAAAACGTCATGGTTAATTAATCGTAAAAGCTCCGCTAAACCGAGTGTTTCTGTTGCACGGAACGGAACTGTTGCAGCTTGCGCGAAATGAAAACAAAGTTACACTAGCGGTGCACCAGCTTAAAATGACGTGCTTATCAGAGACACGGAGGCTACTACACACACTAGATTAACTGTGACAGAGGAACAAAAAAGCGATCCTTTTTTTCCACCAGAGAATGTCTGAAGTTGATAGTGTGGGGCCATTTTGGGTGCGCCAAGAATGACCAGGGCGTCATTTAAATATTGCCGTAAAAATAGCAGTTAACGAGTATACATAAGGGATAATGCACGGCTAGCCAACCTGTTCTTGTTGTGAAATACACTATTTTAATGCACGACGTGAAGGCAAGGACCACCTGACGCGAAGTTCGTTAGCTCTAGCATTCTGCCCGCTTCAGACAGAGATGAAATAGTGAGACAGAGAAAGTTTGTGAGAGACACACACACACAGAGAGGGAAAGAGAGAGAGATAGAGGTGACCGTTGCGTGTGTGAATTAGCCCACCTGCATATGCGCGTCACTACAAACAATGAATATTTGAGTTTAGTTATTTAAACAGTAATTTTACCCCCTCTTTATAATGTAGCAATCCAGTATCTTAAAGCTATTTTATTAATGAAAGTCGCTGGGCAGCGTAGACAACAAGTTTCTGTCCCCGGGCAGCTCGATCTCGATCTCACAAACCAAAATAATAGACACGATTTTCTCAGGTCATATGTAAAATCAGATGAATAAATATTATTAAAATGGATGACAGTTGATTACAATAATAGTTCAGTTTATTCCCCTCATTAGAACAGTGTCCACTGTGGGATAAATTCATATTAGTAATATTAATAATTATTATTAATATGAATAATACTTAATTAACATTTACATTGAGGCAAGGAGACAAAAAATATTTTCCTAGCAACATTCCTTGATCCCAGATACAAGGCCCGTGCCTTTGCGTCTGAAGAAACACTTGAGAAAGGAAAAAAATAGCTAAAAGAGGAAGCTGAAGAGCTTGCCATGCTCAGAGAAGATGGTCCATGCCCTCTACTAGAAGGACCTGAGCAGGATGAGGGTTTGGATCCAGAGAAGCAGAAAATCCATCAGCCCACTTTAGTGAACACTCTGTATGCCAGGATCCTTGGTGCCACAGCTGTGTCTCATGGGATGTACAGCTTTGAGACTGAGCTTGAGTGCTATTTGTCAGAGCCTGTCATTGAAAGAAGTGACATGCCTCTGCAGTGGTGGCAGAAAAATGAACAAGATTTAAAACACTTGCACATCTAGCAAATCAGTTCCTGTGCCTCCACCATCCACTGTGCCTAGTGAAATGGTGTTCAGTGAAGTGGGCTTGCTTTATGAAGCCAGGAGGAGCAGACTCAGTTGACACCATGCACACCAGCTCTGCTTTCGCCATTATAATTTGAGGCTTCTTAACTTTGAATATTAAAATAGATCTAGAAATGGACCATGCTACACTTGAATCTCTTGCAGTTCTTTAACAGGACTATTTACGTTTCTCCTGTTTCACAAGTTAAAAATAGTTGTTATTTGGAGTGCCTTTTTTATTCATTTTGGATGTTACTTTTTGTTTCAATTTGAATGCATGTCTTTAATTTACCTCAATATTTCTTAATATAATCATATTTATTTAATAGAGCACATTTTCATGATTCAGTGCTGGTGTTTTTTATTAGTTTTTTTGTAATAAAGTTCAGTACTATTTTACATGGAGTGGAGTCTTTATTTAAAATTTTTTATCCAGTATCCATTTTAAAAACTATCGGTTAATTATCGGCAAGTATGGTCAAACCTAGCTATCGGTATCGGTAAAATTCAATATCGGTCGACCTCTACTTTTAACAATACAGATTGTGTCAAAGCAACTTTCCAATATCAGAAAATGAAAATAATGTGTCAATAATGTAAAATGACGAGATTAAACACAACATTTTCAGTTAAAGGCATTTCATTATTGAATTCAATGATGTCATCGTCCAGCACAGTTCAGTTTAAATAGTATCTGTGCAAAAAAAAAACTAGTATCTGTGCAATCATTTAGACGATATCGCTGGAAAATAAGTGTCCCCAACTTAGCAAGCCAGAGGTGACAGCGGCAAGGAACCAAAACTCCATCAGTGACAGAATTGTTTCTTTACATAATGTTATAAGAAGCAACATTACTTCAAAGAAGTTATACTTAAAGCCTGCCCTCTGAGAAATACTGAGAATATTGCTATAAATTATAGCAAAACCTCCCCCTTTGCCTTTTGGACGCGGTTCATTTTTATAACAGTACTCTTGGGGGGTAGATTCATTTAAAATAATGTATTCATCTGGTTTTATCCAGGTTTCTGTCAAACAGCACAGCTAGGTTATGATCATATCATTTACAATAAGCGCTTTCGTAGAAAGGGACCTGATATTCAGTAAGCCAAGCTTTGTCATTTGTTTATCTGCGTTATATAATTTTTTGATTTGTTGAACATCAATTAAATTGTTACTCATACATTGGTTTGGACGTTTTTTTTGTATTTTCTAGTTCGGAGAACAGACACAGTCTCTATAGTGTGATATCTAGGTGAAATAGTCTCTATGTGTCTCTATGTGCTGAAATAGTCTCTATGTGCTGAGAATTAACTGATTTCTGTGACGTGAGGTGGCTATCAGATGGTCGGCTTAGCCAGTCTGCTTCCTGACCTGGGCCCCAGTTAGTCAAGTACAAATTCTAAGACTATTTGCCATATTTCTCGAGAGAAGACCTCTCATGATCATGAATTATATCATGATACATCATGATGTATTGAATCATGATATACTGTATGTATTAGCAATGTTTATTGCATTGTTAGGTAGTTTGTGACACTTGGCCCTGGTAGAAGTAATACAGCAAGACTGCTCACCAGTTTTTATAACAGAACCAAGAATAAGTTATCTATGATTACTTCATCTGGAAATCTGTCTTTGCATATATAGGTAAGTCTGGACTCACACGCACATGAAGTGATCGGCAGGAACATGCTGGAACCCTCATCATGCACGTTTGACGAGGCACAACAGCAGATCTACATGCTCATACAGCGAGACTCCTACCCAAGATTTATGAACTCCAGCATGTACGCAGACCTCATACAGAGCCTTGAACAAATGAATGAGTCTTAACATGCATATATGAATGTACACAAGACATATACTTTAGACACAGGCCTATTATACTTCCCTGAAGACCAGATTAGATCCCTTTGGCCCTGTTTATGCTTATCATACATCCCAAGTGATCAGGGGTCCGTTCTTCGTACCTCGCTTAATACATCTGAAATGATTTGAGAGATGCCAGATCTTCTAATCGTGATAACTGATCTCTGGCTAATTTGGTTCTTCAAACGAATTTGCATATTAGATTAAAATATCTGGATTACGTTGTCTAAGATTACTGCACGTTCTCACGCTCCCCGAAAAGGGCAGGTTTATCAATACTCAAAACCACGATCAGCAATGCAGCGATTGGCTGGCGGCAAGACAGAAACATAATGACATCATATCATTAAAAAAGACACCTGACTGTTGTGGTTACGAACCAGTTCTTCATTGTTATTATCTGTTGTAGTAATACTGTCGTGAAGTCATGCTGATGCGCATGCTTCGCAGTTGTACCGTATTCCGTTCTGTTGTCGCCGAAGTTCCTTGAGTAAACTAGCATTCACTCGAAGCTCCGTTGTTATGCGTTTTTGTTGAGCATAACACTGACGAAAAACTTGACACATTTCTGGACCTTTATAAGGAAAAAGCCAAGCGAACAAAACTATGTCAATGTATATAGATATAAATAGATAAATGTGACGTAAGCTAAATAGATAAATAAAATGTGCCCAGTTTTTAATTTATTTGTTATTTTTTACATGATTCCCAATTATTTATATTTATGATTTCTAGTAGTTGTACAGGCTTTACATTTTATACTTCAGTGTTGTAATTAGCAATTCATTTAATTTTATCTTTGAAACAGATTTTTACGTGACCGCATTAATTACAGTTTCTTAAAAATTATGTTATCGTCATCTCCTGCGCTTCATCAAGCCCCTCCCATAATATCTGTCACCACTCAAATTAATGCACGGCTCAAATTAACTGTATAGCATGTGTGTAAGACTCCAATAAAGTAATTATTCCATCACTAATAAATCTTTCAATGAGTAAAACTGGCTGTGTCTATAGTGTTATAGACTACACAACATTATCTTATTTTCAAAATATTTTTTTAATTTGTATTATTTTAAATTATTGTCTCTGGACCAGCAGGGTACTCTTATAACAAAGTAGCAGTAGCTGGGACATATTTTAAGTATCAATTCTCCTTAAACAGATGCGATCTAATCCTGTTTACGTGAAATAAGCCTGCTCCCGAGCAGGCTTAAATTTACGGACCTGTTCCTATGACAGCAAGTTCAGAATGAGCTTCGAAGAAACAAATGATCCAAGATCAAATTAAATCGACAACAATCAAATCCAGCTAACTGAGTTAGCAATGTACGAAGAACGGACCCCTGGTCAGCCAAGACAGACTGGCATACACATCTTGTATTTACACACATCTCAACTGCATCTCTTGTGACCACTTGTTATTGTATTTTGTTGACAGAGTGCCCTCTGAATTTTTTTTACAATTAATTTATTTTATAATTTTAGAAAAATGGCTGGAATAACGTATGGCTTTTACAAATGTTTTATTTATTTATTTAGATAGATAGATCCCGTCACATACATTTTGGGTCATATGTAAACTTGTTTGGGCCATATGTAAACACTAGTTCTATTTTTATTTCAAATACAATATATTTTATTAATTCTGTCAGTGCATGGATATGCAATTAAAATAGCAGAGCCGTAATTGTGCCTTGCCTCACATATTAGGATAGGATAGAAAATGATATTGCTTAAACATGTCATTGGAAACTGGTGCTGTCAAGTAGTTTCAGTCTAGATGGTTTACAATTTAAATGTGAAATAATAAAAATAGATCTTACACATATACACCCAAAAAATCCTGATATTGAGGTAAAAATATCAACTCAATCCAGCTCTGTGGTGGCATCTGTTTATGATTGAATGCAATAAATGCATTTAATGTACAAATAGAGATATATAACAGTAAAGTGCTAAACAAACAGACAAATAAAACCTGTATCCCAGAAATCTAGTTTACTGTCCTTAATTTGAAAATACTGTAGATGCATGAACAAAATAGATGCAGTCATATCTGGAAAAGGGAGCAAATATTTGTAATTTTAACAATAAGAAAGTTTTAGAATTTAAGAAATCTACTCCATTTTTTTTTAAATGACTGAACAATGCTGACATTCAGACTTGACTTTGGTGGTAGAAAAAACTCTTCCCCTTCAAAATAATTCTCGGATTAGTTTGTAAAATGTCTATTGATAAGTGTGTCTACATTACTTTCTATATCATTAATAAAGTCTGCTTTAGAATTCATTTTTGAAACATCTCATCTCAAAGTACAGGGTTCGTACTTATGTGAGGATCCTATTTGTAGACTTCAGCTCTGCTTTTAACACCATCATCCCGGACACCCTTCAGAATAAACTGACACAGCTCTCCGTCCCTACCTCCGTCTGTCAGTGGATCAACAGCTTCCTGACAGACAGGCAGCAGCTTGTGAGGCTGGGGAAATTCTCATCCAGCACCCGCACCACCAGCACTGGAGCCCCTCAGGGCTGCGTTCTCTCCCCACTGCTCTTCTCCCTCTACACGAATGACTGCACATCTAAAGACCCCTCTGTCAAGCTCCTGAAGTTTGCAGACGACACCACACTGATCGGCCTCATTCAGGACGGTGACGAGTCTGCCTACAGACAGGAGGTTATGGAGCTGGCTGTCTGGTGCAGTCTTAACAACCTGGAGCTTAACACGCTCAAAACAGTGGAGATGATCGTGGACTTCAGGAGAAACCCCCCTGCTCTCCCCCCACTCACCATCATGAACAGCACGGTGACTGCAGTGGAGTCATTCAGGTTCCTGGGCACCACCATCTCCCAGGACCTGAAGTGGGACATTCACATAGACTCCATTGTGAGAAAGGCCCAGCAGAGGTTGTACTTCCTTCGCCAGCTGAGGAAGTTCAACCTACCACAGGAACTGCTGAAACAGTTCTACTCTGCCATCATTGAATCCGTCCTCTGCACATCATTAACTGTCTGGTTCAGCTCAGCTACCAAATCTGACCTCAGAAGACTACGGAGGGTAGTCCGGACTGCTGAGCGAATCGTTGGTACAACCCTCCCTACTCTCCAAGAACTGTACTTATCCAGAGTGAGCAAAAGGGCTGGCAAAATCACTCTGGACCCCGCACATCCAGCACACTCCCTCTTTGAACTGCTGCCGTCTGGTCGACGCTACAGAGCTCTGAGCACCAGAACGACCAGACACAGGAACAGTTTCTTCCCCCAAGCAATCCATCTCATGAACACCTGACATTAACGTGGAACACACAACACTATTTTACAACTATTTATTCACCCACATACATATATAATATTTGTTATTTTTATTTTTTTTCCATTTCAAATTTGCACGTCAGACCTGTACACACACACATGAATGTCTGTATTGCATAGTGTTTTTGCAATTTTGTACATTGCCTATTTGTATATTTGTATATTGTTATTTTGTTGTCTGTGTCCTGTCCCGTTGCTGTCATTCTGTTGCACTGTGGAGCTTTGTCACTATAACAAATTCCTCGTATGTGTAAACATACCTGGCCAATAAAGCTCATTCTGATTCTGATTCTGATGTTTATCAATACATTTCCATAATTTTCCATGACTTTTGAGAGAATATGCATTACCTAAGGCTGATGATAACACAAGGCAACTTTTTGAGCAATTTTACCAGGATACTTTTTTGAGCAATGTTACTTGGACACTTTCTTACTGAGAATGGGTAACACATTTATATCTGGATACTTTAAATCGGTTGTACAGTAGGCCCTGTGTCTCACCTGTTTGCCCGTTGATGCCAACATTAACAAAGTTGCTCGGCAATATTGCTTAAAAAGTTGTCCCATGTATCATCACCCTAATGTTCCATTATTTTACAATAATAATACAAAATCTGTTGAAATGTATCATAACAAATGTTAACTAAAATAAATGACTATTAATGCTACTTGTTTGCTTTCTATTTGTGTTTATAAGTACAATCTGCAACTGCAACATTCTCCTACAGGTTCTCACGGGTACATTGAGTAAAGGCCTGTTAAATATGTTGTGTTCAATAATATTAAGACTATTTTGAGGCTGTTTTGTGAAACTTCCCTTGCTCACACCCTCCCTCCGCCTGAGAACACAGCAACAGCTTTAACTGCTGGTCATCAGTATATGAAAGGTCTGACAGCCATCAGTCCTCACAACTAGCAGTGTTTCAGAAATCTATGTTTGTGAAATTTCACAGATTATTGTATATGTTTGTGCACCCCAAATATCTGGGTATTTCTGGAAATGTATTGTTCTGTGTAATTTGGCTCAGGATTTGTCCATATGCATCCGGTAAAACTGAAATTAAACGGTTTACCATGGCCACATATTAGCAGATTTTACTCTTTGCATGCAGTGTGACACCTCACAGAGTAAAATTTGACCCCATCTTAACTCTTCTAACCCTACAGTGTTGAAGAAAGTGTTAAAAGATTACTCATTTTGATAATGCTGCTGCTTTAAAACATCTGCTGCTGATTTTACTGATGAATGGGTTTTACACCAGTGTGATTGTGATCAGCTTCATGCTAAAGTAGTTTCTGTTAAAAACATTGTTTTAAAACTGGAGAAAGATTTTGAAGACTCAGTCGAAAGTCATTTTAACTGTGAAGTGTATTTTAGCGAGGCTGTTGATTGAAAATGCAGTAAAATCAAGCAATATGCGAAAAATGGTTTGGCGACACTAGAGAAAGAAGTTGCTCTCAGAGGAGAAACGACTGACAGAAAAGACAACTCCAGAAGCCACTGTCTTCCCTCCTACAGAGTCGTCTAGCCATGTGCCTTCCACCATCCACTCCTCTTTTTCTCCTAATCACAGCCCTATGATCTTAACATCTTCACTGACCAACGGCACAGCAAAGGAAAAAAAAATAGTTGCAGGACATCATCTGGGCCAGATGTCGCTTACATCTCTATCCTTCCCTTTTCCAGTGAGGAAGTTAACAATGCACAGCAGGATGATGTTACACTCACCATTTTCCCTTCCACACACCAGACCGATAGAATCACAACGATAAACCACCAGGGTGTGCTGTACCAGCTGATCCAGAGTGAGGATGGCCAGCACTGACTGCAGCTTGTTGTTCTGAAGGTCTTGATCCAACAAACGTTACAGACCCTCCACAAAAAGACAACGGAGAGACACCAAAGTCAGCTGAAAAATATCCTCAGCATCCTGGAGGTCGCCTGGAGGCCAACAATCTGAAAAGATGTCTGCAATATGTGTGAGACTGCTAGGCTGCTATTCATCGACTATAGCTCCGCTTTTAACACTATAGTCCCCACCAAGCTGGCTGTTAAACTTTCAGACCTCGGCATAACCTCTTCACTTTGTGACTGGATTCAAGATTTCCTCACCGCCAGACCACAAGTGGTGAAAGTCGGCCAGTTCACCTCCAACTCCATCACCCTGAACGTAGGAGCCCCACAGGGCTGTGTCCTGAGTCCCTTGCTATACTCTCTATACACCCACGACTGCGTGTCCTCTCACAGCTCCACTTCTATCGTTAAATTTGCTGATGATACTGTGGTTCTGGCCTCATTAACAACAATGATGAGGCCGCATACTTGGATAGGTGTAGAGAGACTCACATCATGGTGCCAGGACAAACTGTCTCTAAACGTGAGCAAAACTAAAGAGCTGGTTGTAGACTTCAGGAAGAGACAGCGGCCCTACACTCCTCTTATGATCAGTGGGACCCCTGTGGAGAGGTGTGAGCAGCTTCAAGTACCTCGGTGTAAACATCTCCGAGGACCTGACATGGACTGCACACATTCAAAACACAGGTCAAGAAAGCCAGGCAAAGACTGTACCATCTGCGACAGCTGAGGAAATTCAGGGTCTCACCAGCAATCCTGAAAAATTTCTACTCAGGGGCCATAGAAAGTGTACTGACTCAGTGCATCTCAGTGTGGTATGGTAATTCCTCAAACAGGACTGCAAAGCTCTACAGAGAGTCGTGCGCTTGGCTGAGCGCATCTCAGGGTCTGCTCTCTCCCCTATCTGCAGGACATTTACTCAAAACGCTGCAAAAGCAGAGCTGCTAAAATAATCAAGGACTCAAACCACCCCGGCAACCATCTTTTCTGTTTACTGCCATCTGGCAAGCGCTTCAGGAGCATGATGGCAAAAACTGAGAGACTGAGGAGGAGCTTCTTCCCTCAGGCCATCGGGCTCCTTAACACAAACTCAGTTTCATAAACATTACAAGACTCATTTACATTTACCATCATCCGTATTGCTGCTACATGTATATACCCGGTACAACCCGTTTGCACACCCCTCCTGCACATCCCTGTCCACACTACTATTTATTAAGTCCCTGTATACTGTTTTACATACATCTTATTTGTTTTGCACATCGTATTGTTTTGCACTTTTCTATTTTTTTATTTTTATTGCACATTTTACTCTATTTCTTTTTTTTACTTATATTTATATATATGCTCCTGTGTTGTGTTACTTCTATTTAACATTTATTTCTTTTTGCACTGTCCACTGAGCGGACCTGACTTGATTTGCATTTCACTTCTGATTATACCCTGTATAATTTAGTATGTGACGAATAAACAAACCTTGAACCTTGAACTTGAGACTGTGAAATGTGTACCAATATCAACCAAACAAAAAAACATCTCTGCACTCTATATCATCATCAACACCAAACATCAAGTCAGGATATTTTTTTTTTTATAAGAAAATCCTGACCCGGGATAGAACTGATAAAATTAGACCTGAGTCCGACCCGAGGGAATAAATTCTCAATCCCTACTGAACCCAAACATAAACTGCATTGACATGTGCACAGCCTGCAGCCCTGCAGTCAATAAAGAAATATCCTGGCGTACTGCTGACTTATTTGTCTGCTGTTACTACTTTCATTTATTTATTTATTTATTTACTTAATTGTTACTTTATTTCATTGCCTGCCTGATAGATACACGTTATTTCTGAGTTTGGCTTTCAACTGTGACCAGAGGATTGGGAAAATACCCAGATCTCGTATCTTTGTTGCTTTTCCACATGCATTTCTCAAAAATGCACATAACACGAACGTGCAAGTACTTGCTGAAGTGCTGAAATGTCAATCACTCATCACTCAGTGACCTAACCTCATTACATCCTATAACTTTTGGTATAATGTTATTTACTTGACCATAAGATGAGTAAAGTTTATTTATTTTTTTATATTCAAGGTAATTATCTAAATAATTAAACATAATTTCATTATATGTACCTTTTTGGAAATTCACAATAAAGTTGTGATTAATTTAAATTGTTTTTATCCCAAAACCCATAGTGAAAATGATGATAAATGGAAGGAGCTGGGGGGAATTTAGAAGTCAGAAACAAAAGGAACAATGATATCACTTTCCCAACCTTTGTATTTATTATTCTTAAAAGTAATATAAATTATGTTTTAATTAATTGTGGTTTTCGCTGAAAGTTTATGTGGTGGCCTGAATTAGTGTGACTCAGAAACTCACTCTGAGATTGTGTCCCAATCCGCCTCTGGCACTGGTTTATAGAAGGGTTTAGAAATTTAAGCTTGGATTAACAGAGAACAGAAATAACAGAACAGAATAATACAAGTAGAGTAGTAGTGATGGACTGCTAGACTAGTGCAATTGCTTTGTTTTACAATCACCCATTATTAAATAAATAATTCATTAATTTGCAGTGCTCTAATTATTCATTGGAGGTCACAGAAAGTGAAAATACAGGCACCTTACATCATTAGTTTATTATTAACATTTTGTGTTTAGCCATTTTCATCTTAGAATAAACAGGGATAGAATTATTTAAAAAACATTTGATTAGAAAATATTCTGAAGTCAAATTACCGTTGGTGTATTTAACACAAATAAACCACATGCATGCAAAACAAAAATGCATTTTCTAAAACAGCATTTTTTTAAAACATTGGAGACCTATATGGTCAAACAATATACACATTTCATTGGAGAGACATTCAGTTTGCTAATATTTGAAAAATACAAAATAGTCATCAGAAGCCTAACAAATAGGTTAACTTTTTTAAACTAAAATATCAAAAACAATAGTTTCCACAATATACAGGTAGATTACCACAGAACAGAGATCACCTTATCCTTATTAGGCAATTAGGCTTTGATATAAAGTCAGATTTCCAGTCATTTAAATTCTTTGCACATCATCGAAAGCACAGAGTGCTGATTCTACAATTGTGAGCTTAGTGTTCCAGCGAGTCTCACATTCCTGTTTGAAGACACGGAGCTGCAAACCAGAATGTTTAAAATATGTTGTCAGTGACTTACACAGATCAATACATGCTCTCACAGGCTGTAATAAATCTTTCTATCCACCACCTCTTCTTGAAAGTGTGTTTTAGCACAGTGTTGAGAACATGCGCATTACACCTTCTGTGTCTCAGCTGCAGAGAGCAGTCTGTCCATTAGCACCTTGACCGCTAACAATCAATTTGACAGTCCAACTGTTTCAGTCCAACTGTTTCTGTCCATACAATGGTATATATATTTAGTATATACAGTATATATATATATATATATATATATATATTATATCAAGGGCGTAGGTTTGCTTTCGACATTGGTGGGGACATTGGTGCCCTAAAACAGCCTGGTTACAAACTTTCTTCAAAATATCTTCCTTTGTGTTCGGCAGAACAAAGAAATTCATACATGTGTGGAACTACTTGAGGGTGAGTAAATGATGACAGAATTTAAATATTTTGGTGAACTATCCCTTTAATCACACAACACTTTATTTTAATATTAATTGAATTGGACCCAGGATGATTCTGAAAGAATACTCTGTTGTTGTTGTAGTAACTTAACTCGCGCGCATCTGATTGACAGATAAACTGCACACTCTCATATCAGTGTTGTTTTTTATTTTGTGGACATATCAGCTAACAGTTTGATTTGTACATTCCTTTGAAAAAAACATTAATTCAAAGTTAAAGACTGTCCGCGGCGACTCAGGATGCTGTTCCAAATCCTGGTGCACCACAGAATGACACTTACATAGTTTACCAAAAAAATAATAATAAATCACATTATATTTGTCCCAAATTATTGTTGATGTTCATGACTTTACTCTATGCTGAAAGATTGTGTATCATATAATTTTGTTCATTCCTGAAGTGGGCTTTTATATTAACTGTTTTGGACTGCTGTCTTGAATTGGGTGCAATACCTGCATTGTAAAAAATAGCTGTAATTTTTACAGTAATTTTTTACAATAGACTACTCTATTTTGAAATTTACATCCTTGCTGTATTTTTCTATGAATTGTGGGAACATGCTAAATAATTGCTCTAAATTTTACAGTAGTATTTACCATAATATACTGTGCATGTTTTTAAAGGAAGAATGTTTTTGCATTTTCCTATAGATTCTGGGAACTGCAGTAAATGCTACAGGATATCATGTATACATATCCTTTTTTTTTTTTTAAGTGTTGAAATCCAGTTTTGGAACCAGGGGCGGAGCCAGACATTATAAACATTCGGGGCTTAGAGGAAGTTAGAGAGTTGTATTTTTTTTTTAGTGAGCCTTTATGATTTAGCAAGTTAGGCAAAGCACATCAAAACGTCCAATGATTGCAAAATAGTAGCTATAACTGCAGCCTGGAGATCTCCAAATGGGTGTAATTGGAACTGTAATAAATACAGCCATTTTAATGAAATATATTGCACCATGTTGACTCTGACACATGATTATATAATGTACACATCTATTAGTTTAAAACTGTTTGCTTTAAAAAACACACATGATTAGACAACCACATTGCATAGCGCAGTGAGAGAGATAGTAGGACACCTTGTCTCCAGTTATTTTGATTGATGAGGGTCATAAAAATTCCATCCCACCCCCACCCCTCCCTCCCACCATAATGGGACACCTGTTTGTACACCCCCACCCCGTCTAACCGGCCATCTGGTTATACACCCCAGCGATCACAAGGAATGCCTGTTTTGGGAAATGTGTTTTTGTGTGGGCCGCTGAAATGTGCTTTTAAACTTTAAAATGTGAAACTGTGTTAAATGGGGACAAAGGGAAGTTTTTATTAAAGTTTTTTTCACATACACACGCATATCAAGAAAAAAGCATCAAACATGCACGTAAAATGAGAAATTACTGTTTTTTTACCTGTAAAACAAGTCAAGATGAGCTAGTGTTGTTAAAACAAATTTAGGAAAAGGTAAAGTTAGAAAACAAAAAACAAATCAAGACACGTTAGTTAAAACAACAGCATAAGATACTTGTCAAAATCTATGTTGTCTACAAGATAGAAAATAAATAAAAAAGCATTAGATACGTTCGTCAAAATCTTGTAACATTACAATTTAAAACTAGTTAGTTTGACAAAGTTACAGAAAATAAAAAGAACCACGCATCTACCCACCATCTAAAAATAAATTAATATCATGCCGTTAAGTAAGAAGATACTTGTCAAAATCATGCAACATTACAATTTAAAATCTAAGAACGACTCATAGTTTTGTATGCGATGACAGCGTATCCGCTGTGGGGTCGTCTACGGACAACATTACCTGGCTGAACAAAATTTGTACAGAGCTCGGATACCATAATCTCGCATTCTTGGCAAAGTACAGAGCATCTCAAGCCATGCCGGCTGATACTGCAGGCTCAGAGGACCTGAGACAGATGCGGTCGATCGGTGTGACAGGTCATAAAATCATTAAAGCAGTTATCGGGATCATTCTGGAACATCTGGTGGACAGACAGCTGAAGAAAAATTGTTATGGTTGTGAGATCGATCATCCTTCGCTAACACAAAATTCATGTCTCTACGAAGCCCCTGCATACTATTTTCTCGGATGTTTTGAAGAACTGAGGGGTAAAGTGTGTAAATTTGATCTAAAACTCATTCCGGCCCGAACATTGAAACTGTTTGGTTTATCACCGCACCTGCAAAGGATTCAGGGTATTGTCGATGCTGTTCTGTGCGAGCTCAGAGACGAGATGTACATAGTGGGTGGATTGGCTGAACTCAGGACGAAGCTTGTGGATGAAAGCTGCGAACAGGCTGTTTACGACGCTGTTGACAGTTGGAAGAAAAGCGCTCCTGCGGATTCTGGCTAACCTGAGGGGGGTCATGGGGAACCTCTGCCACTCTGACAAAACTCTTAATTAAACAACGAATTAAGAGAGAAATAATAAATTTATTGCATAAGATTATCGATGATGGGAGTAATTATTATGTGGATAAAAAACGTTTAATGAAATAAAAAAATCAAATGACTGCTGTACGGGGTATGTCGAATAAGTGGAGTGTTATGACAAATCAATGTATCGCAAAAGGGTATGATACCCACATGATTGTTAAAAACATTCTTGAAATCATGTCTGAAACTGAAGAAAGTCTTAAAATAGGTAACATTTTATGTCTTTGTACTTATGTAACCGATGTGTGTGATAATACAGTCAAGAAATGAATTGACGGATTAGTTGATTATATGATTGAGAAAAATATTGTAATGTCTGTGAAATTCCTTCAATATCTAGATGTTGTGTAACCAATCATATATAATGTTTGACTGTCACTTTTACATCCATTGTAAATAAAAAACCCTTGACACTAGTATCACTGTCATTATTTTCTGAAAAACATTGGAGTAAGATGTCTGAATTAATGAAAAAATTGTACTATAACTCTTCAGATCCTGGATCTTTGGGGGGTAAAGAACGGTTAAAACACGGCGTGTTACAGGAATACGGAGTAGCTCTGACGGATTGGTTAGTATCTCAGGATGCATATACATTACACAGAACCGCACCTGTCAAATACAAACGTAATAGGGTAGTGGTGTACGGGAAATAAAACAATAATATTCAAAAGAAAACAATAATATAAATGTTTTACTGACTTCTATAGATGTTTACAGTAAGTACGCATGGGCTCGCCCACTGAAGAATAAGATGGGAAAGGAGGTTACGAAAGCATTCGAATCTATACTCAAAGAAAACCACGTGCCGCAAAAATTACAGACTGATAAAGACACCTAATGAAAAAGTATAACATACATAATTTTGCTACAGCTAGTGACGTCAAAGCATCTGTAATTTAACGTTTTAATCGGACTCTTCAGGACAGAGCCTCACGTTTTTTAACGGCCGTCAATTCAAAACGTTATTATGATATCTTACAAGATCTTTGTCACGGTGCACACACGAGGGAGGAACAGGAACACGCAGACGAGGATATAAACTCAAATGATAATATTTTATAAGGACATCAAGGCAGGACATGACAGGACAAGGCAGGACTCACAGACAGGATACACCGGGAATAACAAGTAGACCAGACGAAATCAAACTCAAAAGACAGGACTCATATACACAGGTTAATTAACACATAACGAGACAAACACAGCTGGACGTGAATTAACTAATAATGACATTAAACAAGGACAGGAAACAAACCAAATATGGACACACATGACAGAGGACTGACATTCTTATAGACGGGTATAACGCGAGTTATCACAAAAGTATTAAAATGCGACCCCTGGACATTCATAAAGACAACAAAGCGGATGTGTTTAATAATCTGTACGGAAGGCTACCTAAAGACGCAACCATCTTTAGATATAAAATTGGCAAAGTGGTTAGGGTATCTAAAGTCAGAAATGTATTTTTCTAAGGGTATGAGCAGAATTACACGGAAGAGTTTTCACAATAGCGGCCTGTATACCACGGACCCACCGGTGAACAGGTTACAAGACTATGATGGCGATATTATCAATGGATGTTTTATGAAAAAAATGTGTTTAATGACACATTTAACGATGAGGATGCGGCATTTATCATCAACATCGCCCCCAGCATACTGGGGTATGATGAGAAACACCCCAAAGAAGTCGAGGGTGTTATTATCTATATTAAAGAAAAAAATCTTCAAAACATATCTAAAGTATGCAATACGCTAAAACCCGGATATTACGAGGATGTGCTGTTTCTGCTTAGAGAAATAAATGCAAATCTACCTTCTAGAGTGACCCTCGCTTACGATCACGTCAAAAACAGGATATTTCTAAAAGCATCTAAATACATCTCTGATATTTTACGGAAAATTGGCCCTTATTTTAGAATTGAAACCGGGCGTGTCTCTAGGGTCTTTAAATCAACCTTGTAAAGATCATTCTGGTGACGCACCTGTCTTGACGGATGCCCCGCATCAGGCCGACATAAGAGGAGCCTTTTATAGCATGTACATATACACAGACATGATCGAATATCAATCAGTCTGCGATTCGTATGTACCGCTACTGAGAATTGTACATTTAGAGGGTGCGTCTAACGATTTTGTCAGTGTCAGATTCGATAAGCCTGTGAATAAATAAACCGTGAGGCTCTGTTCTGAAGAGTCTGAAGAGTTAAAATGTTAAATTACAGATGCTTTGACGTCACTCGCTGTAGCAAAATTATGTATGTTATACTTTTTCATTAATTGCTGTTTGTTAAAAAATTTGGTGCTTTATCAGTCTGTAATTTTTGCGGCACACGGTTTTCTTTGAGTATAGATTCGAATGCTTTCGTAACCTCCTTTCCCGCCTAATTCTTCAGTGGGCGAGCCCATGCGTACTTACTGAAAACATCTATACAAGTCAGTAAAAAAAATATTTTATCGCTTTCTTTCGAATAAGAAGACATGTTGACCAGATCTGCTTGAAACTACACATTTTTCCCGTACACCACTACCCTATCTTACTCCAATGTTTTTCAGAAAATAATGACAGTGATATTTTTGTCAAGGGTTTTTTATTTACAATGGATGTAAAAGTGACAGTCAAACATTATATATGATTGGTTACACAACATCGAGATATTGAAGGAATTTCACAGACATTACAATATTTTTCTCAATCATATAATCGATTAATACATCAATAATTTTACAAACATCCGTCGATTCGTTTCTTGATAGTATCATCACACACACATCGGTTACATAAGTACAAAGACATAAAATGTTACCTATTTTAAGACATTCTTTAGTTTCAGACATGATTTCAAGAATGTTTTTAACAATTGTGTGGGTATCATACCCCTTTGCGATACATTGATTTGTCATAACACTCCACTCATTCGACATACCCCGTACAACAGTCATTAGATTTTTTTAATTCACTAAACGTTTTTTATCCACATAACAATTACTCCCATCATCGATAATCTTATGCAATACATTTATTATTTCTCTCTTAATTCGCTGTTTAATTAAGAGTTTTGTCAGAGTTGCAGAGGTTCCCTGTGACCCCCCTCAGGTTAGGTCAGGTCAACAACATCGTAAACAGCCTGTTCACAGCTTTCATCCACAAGCTTCGTCCTGAGTTCAGCCAATCCACCCACTATGTACATCTCGTCTCTGAGCTCGCACAGAACAGCATCGACAACACCCTGAATCCTTTGCAGGTGCGGTGATAAACCAAACAGTTTCAAGGCCCCCTGCTGAAAAAAACAGCAAAGACCAGCATAGCTGGTCACCAGCAAGACCAGCATATGTTGTGTTTTGGTGCTGGTATGCTGGTGACCAGCATGGAATGCTGGTGGTATGCTGGTGACCAGCATGGGATGCTGGTGGTATGCTGGTGACCAGCATGGGATGCTGGTGGTATGCTGGTGACGAGCATGGGATGCTGGTGGTATGCTGGTGACCAGCAAGGGATGCTGGTGGTATGCTGGTGACCAGCAAGGGATGCTGGTGGTATGCTGGTGACCAGCATGGGATGCTGGTGGTATGCTGGTGACCAGCATGGGATGCTGGTGGTATGCTGGTGACCAGCATGGGATGCTGGTGGGATGCTGAAAACTGTGCTGGTTATATATATAGATGTTGAGGACAGTAGCCTGTTCACCAGGGTGGAATGCTGGACAACTACATTGAATTTTAGTATGATGAAAATCATGAAAATACAAGCTTTTATTAATATACGTAGCAAGTTCATTTAATAATAACATGTAAACATTAACACAATAATAACATATTTAACAAAAAACAACACTCATCTGGCTCAACAAGCAAATTAAAACAAAACACATCAACAACAATTTATCTTAAGTGCTTAAAATTTTTGTTTGTGTGTTTTTGTTTGTTAATGTCCATTATTTTTTTCCGTGATGAACCGTCCAGCCTTTCCCCATCTGGCCTGCAACTCTGTCTCCTCCACATTCTTTTTGACAAGCCACTCCTTGAAGCAGACTAAAAAGAAATGTACAGATAAACAGTGATGCTTCTGTCGCACCAGAACAAAGAAAAATGTATTACTCCATAACCCTGGCTCTGCTACCTTTTAATGTCTGAAGTTTCTGGGGGGTTAAACGCTGCTTGGAGGTTTTGGTGGTGGAGCATTCCTTCCCTGTGAGACTTCTTTCCCCCAGAGTCTTAGTGCACCAGATTACCACTGCCAACTCCTTCACAAATAAGGAATCCCGCGTATTGTTTTGTATCCTTGACCAGGCCTCTCTGCGCACTTGAACGTCTCCCCCCAAGTGAATCTGACAGAATTAAAAACTAAAATAATCAAAGTCTTAGATTGTACATATGCATAAAATATTCATAAAAAATGTAAGTGTAGTTGGGGTTCTTATATTAATCCATGCACACAGATGATGAGGGAAATGCTGTACCTCATCTCCTTTTGGAGATACTGGTGGTTCCACCTTATTCAAACAGCTAGACTCTGCAACTATATACAAAATAATGTAAATTACTAAATATAGGTTTCAGATATCTGTGAGTAATTTATTTGTTTCTCTTACTTTGTAAGGTCTCCTTTGGGCTTGGTGGTCCAGGATCTTTGACAGTTAGAAAGAGAAAAAACATATCACAACTATGACAGATGATGGAAAACATGACAACAAAGAATATACTTTGTAAACCCTCAAAGATCACAGCTGAAGCACTCCCAACTGCCCAATCCCAACGCAGTGTGCTGAAATTTGAATTTGCTATATGCATAGCAGCTATTCCTTTAATTTAATTTAATATTGTACATTAGCTGGTTTAAATGGGATACCCAGGCATTCCCAGACCAGATGAGATTTATAATCCCTTCAGCGCATTCTGGATCTACCCCGTAGATGGTGCTTAAGAGGCATCCTGATCAGATACACGAACCAGGGGTCCTGTCTGGCAGGGGTGGCCATAACATCTGGGGGCGGGTTTCAAGAGCTAATGTGGGGCCCTATATAGTTGGATATAAGTTGGTTTTCATTAATTATGGTATATATTCAGACATTATCTGCAAACATTTTTGTATTGCGCGTACAAATGCACAACATGACTACATAAACATATTTATTTATAGTGGAGACCTTAGCCTGTCAGAAATTAAACATGACAAATTGCATTTTTGTTTGAATGACATTCTCAGATGTCAGGGAAAATGGGGGGGGGGGGGTTGGGGGGGGTTGTCCTCACCACTGCACTTTGCTGCTGATGAGGAGTTCAGTGTCTTCAGCAGTTGTTGCTGCAATTGCATGTTTAGAGAACGTAGTTCTTTATTCTCTGCCTCAACTTCTGCTCTGATCTGCTCCTGCTCCTCTAACCTATAACAGAATGACATACTGTCTGCCATGACTAGCTGACATTATAAGAAAAAAATTAAAACATTTTATGATATATATTAGGTGTTATCTACACTGCAAAAAAATGCTTTTCTTACTTAGTTTGTGTCTTGTTTCTAGTTCAAATATCTACAAATTCTTAAATCAAGAAGCATTTTATAGACAAGTAAAAATTATTGTCTTGTTTTCAGAAAAAAAGTCAAAATTAAGTGAGTTTTTCCTTAAAACAAGCAAATAATCTGCTAATGGGGTGAGCAAAATAATCTTGTTTTCGGTATTTTGCTTACCCCATTGTTTTAAGGAAAAACTCTTAATTTTGACTTTTTTCTGAAAACAAGACAATAATTTTTACTTGTCTATAAAATGCTTCTTGATTTAAGAATTTTTAGATATTTGGACTAGAAACAAGACAAAAACTCTAAGTAAGAAAAGCATTTTTTGCAGTGTAGCTACTTACACCTACACAAATGTACAGTATATCCATCCTTGTTTTGCTATGGTGCTATGACAAGCAGGTTAAATCAAACATTGGACTAAAGATCAATTCTCATGTCAGAACACATTGACAGAAAAGCATAAATATGTCTAAGGGCTATTCAAAAATTCCTTACTTGTTTTTAGTTTCCTGCAGTTGCAGGGACATATTGTTTATTTTTTTTTAGGTGGAGCAGTTGCTTCTGTCTTGCCTCCTCAAGTTGTTTTTCTGGTACAACCCCACCATCATCATCATCCTCTTCCGACAATGAATCAGACAGGGTATGAGCTCTCATTCTCTTGATTGGAGTTGGGCAGAGTGTAGTCTGTTTTCTTCTCATTTTTCTCTCTTTTAGCAAGGCCAAGAGGTTATTTCGTTTGGCCTCTTCTGCAGCTTTTTTCTGATTTGTCTGGAAACATGGATAAATGCATATTTATTAAAATGCATCACAGTGTAATGCAAGACTCCCATACAACCTAACAAAACAAACAAAGCAATGTAAAAGCAATATATGGTTATTGGATAGATTAATACCATGATTGAGCCTGATATTATCACCTGAATATGGTGTGGGCAGAGACACAAAAATACATTGCAGTACACACATGGTTTATAGAGTACATGGATATTTGTTTCGTTGTGTTTTTTTTTCTTTTCCATATTTGAGCCTTCAATGTATTGTAGTATTTTCACTATAAGTTTTATTCTGTAGTTACATGCAAGTGCCACAAGATGGCAATTGTCGTAATTACAGCTATTACATAACGTTAGAGGGCTTAATTTGAAACGGATAGCGATACAACATTTTAACAGGAAAACGGGGACAGATCAGAAGGCAGCAGCCAATAACATTAATTTGCCAATATTACAATGCTATTAAGTTAGCTAACATTGAAATATAAAACTCAATATCAACGTTACATTTATTATTTTGGCTTCCTCCTTCTCGAAGCGCGACCGTGGAGGCGTGGACTCCTTCAGGAGTCTCACACGAACCCGCTTCCCCTTGGCCAGTTCCTCCTCGATCTCTTCTCTGGACTCTGGAATATTAATAACACTGAATGTAAGTACTTGAAAGCACCTGCTATAACACTAAACACTGTCATCTGTCCTAAGAAAATAATGTTTAACTTTAACTTACTAGCGTTAGCTTGCCACAATTAAGTGAACTAGCTAACGGCTAGCGCGTTAGCCAAAACTCGCATCCCATTTAATACACTTTATTAACGGTATAGTATTTCCAAGTTGGACTATGTTGGCGCGAATGGCGTGATTCGCGCGAGTTGAAAAATCTGAACTTTGGCGGATATTCGCGCCGCGGTAACCAATCAGGAGCTTGCTCTAGCAGTGACGTCATTACGAGCGGAGGCAGAAAATCCGAAACAACAATGGATGACAAAGTAATTGTGGTTGTATGTGGGTACCCGGAGCTGTATATACATCTTTGTACTTTTACAAAAACAGGAATACATTTTGAACGAGACTGGAGCTGCTGGTAGAAACCCCCCCATGACGCGGATTCGCGTCTGTTGTGTAGTGAATTTCACGCGCGAATGAAGCGAATTTCTCGTGCGAATGAAGCGAGTAAACTCAAAATGTTCAAGATTCCAACTTCGCGCGAATAGCGCGATTTATTCGCTTCATTCGCGTCTGGTGTGAACGCACCTTTAGTGAGGTCACTAGCATTATGGTCAAAGTCCTTAATGTAGGATATGGGGACGATTTATTTACACCCGTCCTCTATATATTTCACATAGGCGAACATATTTTCAATTCTATTTTATAGTTAAATTATAATATAAAGCAGATTTGTTGGGTAAAGTTGTCCAATCCTGTAAAATGTCAAGTAACTTTAACAATACCGCATGAGCGAATTTAGCTCCAATGGCGGGAAGCGCGAGATGCACTGTTGCCTTGGTTACAGACAACAGTAATATACTGTATACTAGTGTGTCTTAGATCCCACTATAAAATGATAAAGTTAAAGGGTTTTCTTAACTTTAACATAACAGAAGCACATCTGTATAATACAATTCAGTTCCACAATGATTATAAAGTTGAATCAACAACTCTCTAAAGCAGTTTCAACAATAGCTGATATAGAGTCTCATAACCTTATGGTGGAGGATACACGAACGTTGAATTGAGGCTGCATAGGTTGTGCACAATAATTGGCAACCAAGTGTATGTCACACTTCTTGGTGCAATAATTAAGTCATCTAATTGGCAAATAACTGGTAAACTAATAGTTCAATTTATACAGACAGAAGGATTAGAAGACATTTCAACAATGTTAACGTTACCTGATCAATAAAGTTTTTTAAGGGGGTTGGTTGTATGAGGCATAGCGTTTAGAAACATAATTACTGTGTAAATTCAACATCTTTATTCAAGAATATGTCTGTTAATAATTATGTCTATGTCTTTTTAATTTTAGAATGTCAAAGCGCAAGTACAAATTGTACTTAGAGCCTAAGAGCACAGTTACATTTCCCCGTGCAAGACTGAAAAGAGGATATTTGGATGTAAGTCAGTCCATGAGAAATATGTTGTAATCCTTGGAGTGTATCAATTATATTATATAATTATATTCTATTCAGAGAATGTATGATTCAGTCTTACCTGAAGATGTTATTTAAAGGTGGCAGATGGTTCAGGATCACACACCGATGTTGAGGTGAGAGAGTATTTTTAAATGTTTAATTTAAAAGACATAATTACGCTTGGCCTTTACTACATTGAGTACAGTTTTTCCCTCTGTGCTTGTGCCATCTCTTCTTGATCCTGTGCAGACCATGTCTCCATCTGGCGATCTTGATCTACAACTGGATCCAGATGACACGGCCAACATGGTGAGCTCTTCTACAACCATATCTTGAACTCTGAGTTGACTTAAGCCCGAGACACACTGCATGATTTTTGGCTGTCCCAGACTAAAGACTGGCATCGTGAATTTTTTGGGGGCATTTTCTGATTCGTCATGATTGTTTCACGATGCCAATCTTTCGTCTGGGACAGCCAAAAATCATGCAGTGTGTCTCTGCCTTTACTCTAAGATGGGGAACTCTTGAGTTTTCGGTTTCAGAACAGCTGAATTGAGTTAGTTCAATCAACTCTGAGTAGGTTGACTCTGAGTTAAGCGCATACACCACGACTATGAAAAGCCGTGATCAATTGAGCTCTGATATTGCGATTCACCATGGCAACAGCACCTGACAAAAAGACGTCTGCATAGTTCAGAGTCAATACAAGTTTAATTCTTTATAATACCACAGGTGAAAACTGGCAGAACGGTAGGTTATTGAACTAATAGGCTATTCGTTTTCATGGTATCCCACGGGCAAAAAAATATTAAAAAAATTAATAATGTAAGAGCATTTTTCTTATTTTGCAAATGATCTACCAATGGGGTAAGAAAAATATGGCAGTGGCTATTTACACTAAGTGGAATTAGCATACTTTCTCTGTGAAAGATCCTATTTACAGCAATTGCAAATAGCTCTAGATGCTATTTACACAGTGAAAATAGTGATATATTCTATTTACCATGTAAAAGTAGCAGTTCTTTGCAATAAGTGTAAATAATAATTAGATGCTATTTATACTTTATACTGGCAGATACATATTATTTGCACCTCAGTATTGTTGTACATTAACAGGATGCAATAATAACAGGGTGTAAATGATTATATTTATTACAATTATAAATACTTTTATCATTATTAAACTCTCATTAGGTACTTTACTTCCACTTTTAGGGCATTTTCTATATTTTTATGGAAAATAAATTCCAATGTGATATGTGATGGGAAAAGTGAGAAGAGTTGCTCGGCAAAAGCCCGTTACTGCCTACACCACAGAAGCCGTTATTCGCGCGCATTGTATTTAACCTTGTGTGACATTGGAGGGCGAAGCTACTGTAAATTTGCACTTAGTAATAGACACTCCGAATAATCTTGTTTTCCATTTGCATTAAAATAATTTTTATTACCACACTGGCAGATCATTTTACTTAAGTAAAATGCACTTAATTTAGACCCCCCCCCCCCCCCCCCCCAGGAAATAAGACTAAATATCTTATATAATTTTCTTTAGAAAATCCATATTGATTTAATAATTCTTTAGATATTTGTACTTGAAATAAGAAAAAATACTTAGGAGGAAAAGCATTTTTGCAGCATGCATGAATGAATGAATAAGATATTTAAACATCGCTTACGCTTTAAAATTGGGGAGGAGGCTGAAAGAAACCTGCTCCTGACCAGGTTAGGTTCACAGAGTAACCATGGTAACTGACTGAGTATAAGTTACCTCCCTTTTAGAAATGGGCTTGACTTACCCTGCTTTCTCAGGTTTGACATACCTCCCATTCTGAAATGTAAAACCCAGAGATTCCCTCATTTCAGGGTTAACATGCTCAGAGTTTTCACTTAACCTCTTTCTGAAATGGGCCCCTGCAGGCTTGTGGCATGTTGTTGTTGAAATTGTTGTCTAAAAGTTACTCCTGGTTGTTCAGGCTTTAACTTTCACTGGTGACAATCAAGGGGACAGAATCAGTCCACACCTGAGCACTGCAGATGATGAGGTGAGGGATTTATCTACTTTTTCAATTAGGGAATGACATAATTAGGGCTTTACTACATTTAGTACTGTTCTTCTTGATCCTGTGCAGACCATGTCTCCATCTGGCGATCTTGATCTACAACTGGATCCAGATGACACGGTCAACATGGTGAGCTCTTCTACCAATCACACCTGAGTGTTGTTTAAAGAAGATTTCCAGTTAAGCCAGTCTTATTTCAGGCTTATTTTGGGGAAATTCTACTTCATAATGCAAGTTGACTGACTTTAGATACGGAGCACCTGTCAAGGTACAAAGACATGTAGTGCCTCCCAGAGGGCAGAGGCATGTGCATCCTCATGCATGTGAATGACACAAACAAAACAGGGTCCCACTCATAAAAAAGCTGTTCCATATTACAATTATATGTCCAAAAACTCCACCCTTTTAAATCAAGCTTGAATTAGTCTGATCATATAGTTAGTTCATTAAACAGCTTAATCCTGCTTTTATGAGCCTTCATTTTAAAACACCCATCTGCTGATTGGTGCATGTTTTGTTGAATTATTTTTTCTAAATGTTTCTTTGTGCTTTCAGGTACTGCCTCTTGCTGCCAACTGCGGAGAAAATGAAAGTGAAGTCAGACCAGGTTCAAGCTGCGCAAATCTTGAGGTCAGGGCAGGGCACAACCCGTTCATTGACACCGGTCAGAAGGGCTGTGCAATATGACCAAAATCTCATATCCTGTTTCATATCCTGATAACGATACATATCCCGATATAGAAGATTTTCTGTAAATTACTAAAATACTTTTTATCTCACAATTCTGACTTGTTTTTTCTCGGAATTGTGAGATATAAACTTGCAATTGCGAGAAAAACAAGTAATTTTTTTCCATGTTTCCATCCTGAAATCTTGTGTGTGTTGAACTAATTTGCCCAGTCTCATGAAAATGCGAATAAATAGTATGCCAAATAAAAACTAAAACTTGTGGTATTGATACGCAAAAATGGACTTTGGCGTTCTTATGATACGCACGTGTTTGGCATGCATATAATACGCAGTTTTCGTGTGCATATGATACGAAATTTGTTGCTGTGCATATGATATGCAGTTTTCGTGTACATACCCCACAACCCCATGTAATAAGCAGCGTCTACTAATAGCGAATCTTTAAGTTGCACTGCTTCAAGAACCTCGCTACAGCTGCAAAACTATATTATTGAGAAATTCGCAGGGCAGCTCTGACAACAAGTTTCTATGCGCGTTTCCGCGTGTATGCGCGAGTGCGTGTCTGTACTGTGTGTGCATCTGTGAGAGAGAAGGGGAGAAAGAAAGCATGATTTACGTACATAAAAAAGGTGGAAGACATGGAAGTAGTGTGTCATTTTTTACCCTATTGTGTGTTATATTTATTTGCTCAATGTCTTCTGGGGTTTTGGTTCTTTTACTTTTGTAGATAGCCCATAGTATAACAAAAATATTATATATCTCTTCATTGTGTTTGGGCCCCCCTGGACGAGCGAGCATAGGTACTTGCCTAGAATGCCTATGCCTAAATCCGGCTCTGCATATACCGTCATATCGCACAGCCCTACCAGTCAGTCATACATCATTGTCATTGTATGTAGACACACGCACTCAGGAATGTGTTTTCTTTGTAATTTTGTAGCTCATGTCTTCATCTGGTCGCTTTCTGCTTACATCTGAGCTGCAACCAAGTGACATGGCCCAGCAGTTTAGTTGTGATTCATCATCTGAAGGCAGTGTTTCTGGAGTTGATTCGGAAATTCCAGACATTCCAGAAGATGATCCATTCAGACAGATAGGTTTTGACTCAGACATGGATTCAGTACTAATGTCAGCAGGTACAATGACAAAGGCTGAGGCACTGCTCATGTTGATGAGTCATGCAGCAAGACATAATATAACAGGGACACAACTTCATGATTTATTAAAGCTCATAAATACTCTGTTTGGCAAAGAGGTGTTACCCAGATCAAAATATTTGTTCAATAAGGTCTTTAAAAACAACTCCAACATTGTGGAGTTCCACTTCTACTGCAAAACCTGTAAAGTATACATTGGCACACAAGAAGACACACAAGACAAAAACATTGCACAGTGTGCAATCTGTAATGCTCCCATTGAAATCAGTTCCTTGAATAGTGCAAGCTTTTTTATCAACATACCAATTGCACCTCAAATCCAGACGCTGCTTGAAAATCCTCAGATTCAAAACAGCATAAATTCAGACACCAAAGGCCACAGAATGAATATGTCATCTCGGACATATATGATGGTAAATGTATCGAAACTTGTCAAGACCAGGTGAAATTCTGTCAGATCCCAACAATTTGTCATTTAATTTCAATTCTGATGGCTCACCTGTGTACAAGTCTTCCAGATTTTCTATATGGCCCATACACCTGCATTTAAATGAGCTCCCTCCCAAAATGAGATTTCAGAATGTAGTGCTTGCAGGTCTTTGGTTTGTAACTCAAGAGCCAGTTATGTCAATTTTTCTCAGACCCTTTGTTGATCTGGCCAAAACACTGGCATCCAGAGGCGTGTCTTGGAGAAAAAATGGAACATGTGTGAACAGCAAAATTGTTGGAATATGTTGTTGTGTAGACTCAAGGCAAAGACCAGCCATGCAAAAACCACAACAGTTTAATGGGTACTTTGGTTGTAGCTTCTGTTTGCATCCTGGTACTCTAGTAGAGAAATAGGTGAAGTACACTGTGACTGACACCGAATATCCTGACAGAGAAGCGAAGAAAATGCTGGCAGATATGGAGCAAGCAGTAGCACAAAACAAAAGTGTCAGAGGAGTGAAAGGTCCATCACCACTCATAAACATGCCCTATTTTGATATAGTGTGGGGCTTTGTTCCAGACTATATGCATGCTGTCTTACTTGGTGTCATTAGACAGCTCACATAGCTTCTTTTGAACAACAGTGATCAACCCTACTACATTGGGAGTCCCAACACTGTGAGGGTGCTAGAAAACAGGATCAAGGACATAAAGCCACCACACCTGATAACACGACAACCCAGACCCCTTGCAGAATTCTTGTACTGGAAAGACTCAGAGTGGCGAGCATGGCTCCTGTTTTACAGCTTGCCAGTCCTGAATGGTGTACTTCAACCACGTTATGTGAAGCACCTAGGCCTTCTGGTATCAGCAGTATTTCTACTTCTGAGTGAGAACATTACCTTCCAAGACATCAACAAAGCAGATAACATGCTTTTCGAGTTTGTGGCAAGGTTTCAGTTGCTGTATGGTGAGGCGTCTATGACATTTAATGTACACCTACTAAGTCACCTTGCAAAATCAGTTAAATTGTGGGGGCCCCTCTGGGCAAACTCAGCATTTGTGTTTGAAAATGCAAATGGTGGTCTGTTGAAACTGGTGCATGGAACAAAGTGTGTAGCTCTGCAGATTGTGAACAAATTCCTGTTGCACAGAGCAATACCACTCTTTACCACAAGGTATGCAGTTAGTGAGCAAGTTAAGGAGTTCTGTTTGGAAATGACAAATGACCCAAGAGTAAAGAGTTTCACAAAATTTCAAGACACAACTGGTCTGGATAGTGGCAGAGTGATAGAGACTACTGATGATGAAAAAAGAGCCTTCATTTCTGCACAGAAACATGCACCAGATGAAATGGTAGTGCACAAGAGAATGGTGAATAAAGGACTGGTTTATACCAGCAAAAGCTATAGCCTTAGTAAGAGACGCAGAGACTGTTTTGCAAAGATCAGTGATGGTGTTTATGGAGAAATCCAAAATATCGTATCCTTTCCTTCAGAAGGGGGTACAGAAATTGCTGTCCTTTTCAAAACGCTTTATACAAATGCCTCCTTTCCTTTATCACAAGGTTATGGGTTTGTGTCACATATAAGACTTGTAAGTGGAAGCCTTTTTTCGCCAGTGCGTCTGATTTCAGTAGACAGGTTAGAGCAGAAATGCATAGTTTTAAAAACGGGTGATCAGATGTACATTTGTGACTTTCCAAATGCATATGAGAGAGACTAGTCTTCATCATAGGTGGTCATTCTGTAGCTCACTTTAAGCTGTAGTAATCTAAAGTACCAGCTACCAGCTAAAACTATGATCAGCTGCAGTTTTGAATTACTTCTCATAAACATTAGCGATGTTTGGTTTCCCCTTGAGAAAACAGGATTGGTTGTTCATTATTCAATCATTATTCTGTGAATGGAGCTGGCTCAGCTGTCCACAAGTGTGTTCACATGTTAACACACTTGTAAGTGATTGTATAATGGGGGTGAGTTGTTGGTGATGATAAGCCCTTTCTGTTCAAAGATGATTTCTGGCCTTGAGTGCGAATGTCCTCCTAGATATTTCTTCGGCCTTCTGCTGATTACTGGTCGTTGATTTGAAATGACTTTTACCCCTGTGCAGTCAACGCTGTGAGCGGTTTCGGTCTGGAGTTCACAGACTGTGCATGTCTGTTTCCAGATATACGTTGAGCCTTTTGTCAGTGATGTAGTGTTTCCCAATGTCGTCACATGCGATGTCACACTCCAGTCTTCCTCTCAAAGGGGGTCTTAGCTTGAGGGTATCCCCAGCTGAGATCTTAAGATGTTCAGTGTGTTGTAGCTGAAAGACCCTGGCTAGATGTTTTGACAGTCGACCTTGTGGGAACCGCAGTGGGATACTTCTGGTGGTGCCTGTTGAGTTAGCAGTGTTCATCCTTACCTTAATGGGACAGTTCACCCAAAAACTAAAATTTTGTCATTAATTACTCACCCTCATTTCGTTCCAAACCCGTAAGACCTTCGTTCATCTTCGGAACACAAATAAAGATATTTTAAGTGAGCAGTTTCCTTTATAGAAGTGTTGTCATTGATACATTGGATACTGATACTGTATATATTTTGTTACCTTTTTACACACTATTTATTTATTTATTGACCTATTTCTATTTTTCTATTTATTGACATTTATATATTTATTGATATTTTACTATTTATTTATGTATTTATTTTGATAATAAAAATTTATAGTTTTTATACTTACCCATACTTACCTTGTGTATTTACCTGGATTCACCACACTTACCTGTAGGCTTAGGTAAGTATTTGTTAATATTAGTAATACCAGAGGTGTTTAATAGTTTATAATACTAGTCGAGAGACATATCACCATAACCCGGTGCTCCACCCTAACAGAACTTGAGAGCCGTAACTCTCGAGAGGGCAGGGGGCGCTACACAAATTTTGTGCAGGAGGTGTTTAAAGGGTTAATGAGGCCTCGGGTTTAACGTGTTAATGAGACCTTGCTGGTTAAACAGCATCACCAGCAAAACCAGCAAGACCAGGCTGGTAGACCAGCATCACCAGCAAGACCAGGCTGGTAGACCAGCATCACCAGCAAGACCAGGCTGATAGACCAGCATCACCAGCAAGACCATGCTGGTAGACCAGCATCACCAGCAAGACCAGGCTGGTAGACCAGCATCACCAGCAAGACCAGGCTGGTAGACCAGCATTGTCTTGCTGGTCCACCAGCTAAACCAGCACCAAACCAGCATATACCAGCATAGATCAGCATAAACCAGCATGGGAATTATGCTGGTCTATGCTGGTTTTTCCAGCAGGGGGTTCGGGCCAGAATGAGTTTTAGATCAGATTTACACACTTTACCCCTCAGTTCTTCAAAACATCCGCAAAAATAGTACGCAGGGGCTTCGTAGAGACATGAATTTTGTGTTTGTGAAGGATGATCGATCTCACAACCATAACAATTTTCTTCAGCTGTCACCAGATGTTCCAGAATGATCCCGGTAACTGCTTTAATGATTTTATGACCGAGAAGAACTCAACGGGTCGCCTCTCTCTCAAAGGAACCAGGCAGAAGCCAATCGCAGGAGGGGTTCCCTCAGTTACATCACGCAATGAGCCAATCAGCCGCCGGGATTCCCTCAGTCATCCGAAGGAAACACGCGGAAACACCAGCTGTCCATCTCAACTCAAAGCAAGTAGACCGAACAAATCTCTATTCTTACTGAACTGATTAATTGATCTGTATGCAGAAAAGATAGCAAAGTCTCTGCTTATGATCTTCCTCTAGTTAAAGTTACGAGATAGCACGAGTGCTAGTTTTAAACTTTCTTCTACTGTTAATCGCAAAACTCTGAATGTGTGTGTGTGTATGTTTATGTGTTTTATTAAGTTTAGTCCGTGTATTGTAGAATAACGGTTAGCAAATAAACCTTGTTTCATTTATAAAGAATGATGTATTGGGCTGTGTGATTTTCAGGTTTTAAACTATTTGCCATAGATCGCATTACCTAGCTCAAAATTATATAAAGTACTGATTTTGTTTATTTTTATCGTTGGCCACGAAGCAAGATAAACGAAATTGTTAAAGATATACTGATGTTAATGGACGCTGGACAAGTCATTCATAAAGTATAAATCATAAGTTAAAGATTAATATAACTTTAATCAAAGCAATATTGAATCTTTAATAAATGATTCCCCAAAGCTGAAATAATAGCTTCTAGATTTATTACGAATGGTGGAGGAAATAGCTGGCAGTAATTTGATTTGAAAATTCATAAACGCATTCATAAGAGACAATTTGTGTATTGGTCTATTTTATCCGAAAAAAAAAATAGATTATATACAGAGAAACAGCGTTTGTTTGTGATACTGTATTCGTGTTTGTGGCACACAGTGCGTGTTGAATGAAAGACAGTGCAACGCGAGTTGTTGTTGAGAAGAAAATGAACTGCAGCAAATAATTAATATTTGTCGAGTAAGACAAGATTAAGTCGCTCTAAAAGCGCACAAGAGACAAATGAGCGGATTCCTTATTTCTCTCTTTAAGGCCTTCATAGTATGGTTTGTTATGTGCGTGTTCCACATCCAAACTAATCTATGCTATTAAATCTCCCGGCTTGAGAACATTAACTTAGCTAATTAATGATTCTCGGCCACTCTTTGATTCACGAGAGTGAACTCAAGACAAGACGTGTGGCGCTCAGAGAAGGAGTGGCCAACACGGTCTGTGGGGAGGATTATGAGATCGATCAAGTTAAATTGTTTTCTATGTGTGTTAGTTTGTCTAAACAGGCAAATATCAACATAAGGTCTTTCGGATAAGACATTAAACCGAGGTCCTGACACTCTGTGGTCATTAGAAATCCCAGGGCACTTCTCGTAAAGAGTAGGGGTGTAACCCCGGTGTCCTGGCCAAATTCCCACTACTGGCCCTTATCAATCATGGCTTCCTAATAATCCCCATCCACTTGATTGGCTCTATGACTCTCTCTCCTCTCCACCTGTAGCTGGTGTGTGGTGAGCGCACTGGCGCCGTTGTCCTGTGGCAGCTGTCGCATCATCCAAGTGGATGCTGCACACTGGTGGTGGTTGAGGAGACCCCCCACATGATTGTAAAGTGCTTTGGGTGTACAGCAATACATAATAAAGCGCTATATAAAATGCATCATTCATTCATTCATTCAAGGTCCGCTGAGGCCTCAAGAATATATAATAATTAATCCGTAGATTTATTTATCTCGCCCTAAACGAGCGAGATTGTCAGTGCTATAAAAAGATAAGAATCTAAGTAGTGCTTGTTGATTTTGAAGTGTGAAACACACTAACAGTTCCAGTTATGTACTGAAAACTGTGTCACCATAGTGACCGCTCAACCAGGAAGTTTTCAGAGACTCTTTCCGTAAAATTTTTTGTGCGTAGGCTCAGTCCCCGCGCCATTTTGAGCTGTTGTAAACAAATAGCATTAACACAAAGCTAAGCTAACTGAAGCTAAGGAGCTTGCATGGAAGCTATGCAAGGCTATTGGCATTGAAGGCTAGCGATTAGCACATAGCATTTAGAGGGGCTTACTTCCGGCGCTGCTCTGTACAGTCGACGTTATGATGGCTCCGCTCAAACTGTGCTTTTATCTACTCTTTTACGTATTTTTACTTTCTCTTTTTACACGCATAACCTCTGCACTATTTATATACGACAAAAGAACACTTTTGGACATTGGACACCGCTGCACTAACCTGCTTCAGGACACTTTATCCACGGATCCAGCGTGGCCATTGGAGATACTTTGGAGCACCGAGGTGAACAAAGGCCACCTGAATAATCCCAGGAGGCGAAAGAAACACAGCGGGAGACATGCTGGAATCCGCAACAGACTGAGGGAAAGGGCTCACAGTCCTCCTCTACCGAGTATTCTGCTCGCTAATGTCCAATCCTTGGAGAATAAGATGGATAATCTTAGAGCCAGGATAAGTAACATAAGGGAATGGAACATCTTTGTTTGGACTGAAACATGGCTCACGCCGTCGGTCCCGGACACGGCTGTAAGGCCGTCTGATAATTTTCTGTTTTACGGATGGACGAACAGCCGAGGCCGGAAAAAAACCAAAGGTGGTGGAGTGTGTTTTAAGAAGAAATGGTGTGACCCCAGGAATATCTCCATTCTGTCGCGTTCCTGCTCGCCTCATCTGGAACATCTCTCCATTATCTGCCGCCATTCTATCTGCCCGGGGTTTTTCATCAATCGTCGTTACTGCTGTTTACATTTCCACCACAGGCAGACACTAGCTTGGCTTAGTCCAAACTCCACGATGAGCTCAGCGGCTACATCAATAACACCCTGATGCTGCCTCTATCATCGTGGGGGACTTACTTTACAAAAACCAACCTCAAGAAGGTCATGCCGAACTTTCACCAACATGTATCCTGTCCAACTAGCGGACCGAATACACTGGATCATTGCTCCAACCGATTAAAATGCCTAGAAAAGCTCGTTCCCTGCCGGCTTTTGGCAAATCGGACCATGCCGCCATTTTTTCACACTGGAATATAAACAAGGATCGTTCAGGAACCCCGGTGGAGAGGGAAGTGACGCGTGGTCCTCCCACTCTGAAGCTATGCTACAGGCGGCTCTTGATGACGTCGACCTGGGACATGTTCCGGGCGAGGTTCATCTGACGTCAGTTCATGGATGTAGCATTTAAGCTTTGTCAACACGCTAACGAGCAAGCCACTGAAACGGTAACAATAAGGGACATTCTCAAATCCAAAAACCGTGGGTGGACAGATCAATCCGTGATGCGGTTAACCATTGCACTGTCGCATACAACGCCGGTCTTTTGTCAGGAAACATGAGCGAGTACAAAGATTGTGCTATGTATTATACACTCCAATGGGCAGTTAGAGCTGCTAAACTCCGATACAGGGAGATAATTGAGTCACATTTTCAGCTCAATGACTCTCGACGCATGTGGCAGGGACTGAAGACCATCTGTTCCTCTGGAAATAACTCCTCCGCAGAGGTGAGAGCAGATCCGTTGCTGTCCGAAGAGCTAAACACCTTCTACGGCCGCTTTGAATGTAATGGCGGCAGCATGACTCTGCCAATCAGCGCATCAGGAAGCAGCAGACAGAGCAGCGATGATCATGTTATCACCGTGTCGGATGTAATATATTTAAAAAGGAGCTATTGTTTCAGCTCCGGGAATTATTAAATATTCAATATTGCTTTGATTAAAGTAATATTAATATTTCACTTATGATTATACAGTGTTAAAGATCGTCCAGCGAGTTTTAGCCTCAGTATATCTTTACCAATTTCGCTTCTCTTGCCTCGTGGCCAACGATAGCAATGAACGAGATTAATAATCTTTCTCAGTTTGAGCGAGGTAACGTTATCTTTGTGGCAAGAAGGATAAAATACTTGAAAAAATCACATCCAGAGGACAAGTCCTATACAAACCCGATTCCAAAAAATTTGGGACACTGTACAAATTGTGAATAAAAAAGGAATGCAATATTTACAAATTCATAAACTTATATTTTATTCACAATAAAAATATAGATAACATATTAAATGTTGAAAGTGAGACATTTTGAAATGTCATGCCAAATATTGGCTCATTTTGGATTTCATGAGAGCTACACATCCAAAAAAGTTGGGACAGGTAGCAATAAGAGCAATAAGAGGAAAAGTTAAATGTACATTAAGGAACAGCTGGAGGACCAATTTGCAACTTATTAGGTCAATTGGCAACATGATTGGGTATAAAAAGCGCTCTCAGAGTGGCAGTCTCTCAGAAGTCAAGATGGGAAGAGGATCACCAATTCCCCCAATGCTGCGGCGAAAAATAGTGGGAGCAATATCAGAAAGGAGTATCTAGAGAAAAATTTCTAAGAGTTTGAAGTTATCATCTCTACAGGCATAATATAATCCAAAGATTCACAAAATCTGGAACTATCTCGGTGCGTAAGGGTCAAGGCCGAAAAAAACCATACTGGATGCCCGTGATCTTCGGGCCCTTAGACGGCACTGCATCACATACAGGAATGCTACTGTATTGGAAATCACAACATGGGCTAGGATACTTCCAGAAAACATTGTCGGTGAACACAATCACCGTGCCATTCGCCGTTGCCGGCTGTCTACAACTATAGGTCAAAAAAATAAGCCATACTCTAAACATGATCCAGAAGCGCAGGCGTTTTCTCTGGGCACAGGCTCATTTAAAATGGATGTGGCAAAGAGGAAAACTGTTCTGTGGTCAGACGAATCAAAATTTGAAGTTCTTTTTGGAAAACTGGGACGCCATGTCATCGGGACTAAAGAGGACAAGGCAACCCAAGTTGTTATCAGCGCTCAGTTCAGAAGCCTGCATCTCTGATGGTATGGGGTTGCATGAGTGCGTGTGGCATGGGCAGCTTACACATCTGGAAAGGCACCATCAATGCTGAAAGGTATATCCAAGTTCTAGAACAACATATGCTCCCATCCAGACGTCGTCTCTTTCAGGGAAGACCTTGCATTTTCCAACATGACAATGCCAGACCACATACTGCATCAATTACAACATCATGGCTGCGTAGAAGAAGGATCCGGTACTGAAATGGCCAGCCTGCAGTCCAGATCTTTCACCCATAGAAAACATTTGGCGCATCATAAAGAGGAAGATGCGACAAAGAAGACCTAAGACAGTTGAGCAACTAGAAGCCTGTATTAGACAAGAATGGGACAACATTCCTATTCCTAAACTTGAGCAACTTGTCTCCTCAGTCCCCAGACGTTTGCAGACTGTTATAAAAAGAAGAGGGGATGCCACACAGTGGTAAACATGGCCTTGTCCCAACTTTTTTGAGATGTGTTGATGCCATGAAATTTAAAATCAACTTATTTTTCCCTTAAAATGATAAATTTTCTCAGTTTAAACATTTGATATGTCATCTATGTTGTATTCTGAATAAAATATTGAAATTTGAAACTTCCACATCATTGCATTCTGTTTTTATTCACAATTTGTACAGTGTCCCAACTTTTTTGGAATCGGGTTTGTAAAATGAAGCAAGGTTTATTTACAATACTAATATTCTAATTACATGGACTAACTAATAAAACACAAACGAACACACACATTCATACAGGAATTTCGTGAGTAACCTTGAAAGATAGCACTCTATTTCATAACTTAAACCACATAAGATCACGAAAGGGATGTCACCCTTTACTGCATTCAGATCAAATACAGGTCAGTCAGGATAAAAACTTAGTTTGAGATACTTGCTTTTGTTGGTTAAGCAGGTCGGGCTATCTTATTCGTCCACGTGTTGCTTCACGGAAATGTCCGATCCTTTTGTCTCGGGTGCCACGTGGGTTGGTTCGTGTTTCTCCGGTGGCTTTGTTTGGAACCACGTGGTATCTTTGAAAACTCTGCTGCTGTTGCGTGACGTCACGGGGAAAGCCCTTCTCTCATCTGCGGTCGTCTGGTTCTGTTTCGAGATGGAAAGCGTCGTTACGCTGCTGGTTCTGCGACGTTTACAGAGTCTTTGGATGGGTTTTCTCAGCCGGTGTTAAGGCGAGAGTCCAGCGGACTGGCTTCTGGGTCGCGTTGGAGAGCGATGGAAGGGAGAAGCAAGAAACAAGAGAGAGAGCGCAACGCAGTCGCGCCTCGTTTTAAACTGTCCGATTTTGGACCCGCCCACAGGCGGCTGGTCGAATCAGAGTGTCCGTATGGGGCGGAGCCCCGCCCATGTCCATGGTTTCTGGGGCCATGCTTACGTCATCTGATATTTCATTCATTCCGTGAAAGATATCCTTACAGATCTTTTATACGTGTGTAATCATACATGATGCTAAAGTTTAACGGTCATCAACACCACTTATTACTTACGACGCCAGCTTCTTTTAGAGACTAAACATCGCATTTGACACACACACTACCCATATTACACAGTTAAGGCACAGATTAAGAATCATCCCACATTTCCTAAATAATTCACATTCACACAAGCATATGACTGGCAGAGTCCAACATTAATATCCATACGTTTCTTGTGAAGATGGTTTTAATAGTCATGAAATGAACGAATGTCTTTAGAAATCCTCCATGTTGATTTCCTTTGTCTGTCCGATGAAGAAGCAGCGCGCGTTTTTGCGCTGATGAGGAGGGGGGAGGGGAGCTGCTTTTAAATCACACAATAGTCAGTGACGTGTCTCGACTTAATCTAGATTTCCTTCTGTGCGATGATTCTCTACACGGAGGACGAGGTTCGGAGGGAACTAAGGAGAGTGAACGTCAGGAAAGCAGCCAGACCTGATGGGATTACTGGCCGCGTTCTGAGGTCCTGCACTGATCAGCTTGCTGGTTTGTTTACTTCCATCTTTAATGAGTCCCTTGCTACCTCTGTGGTTCCCACCCCTTTAAAAAAATCTGCCATCATCCCTGTGCCTAAGAACAGTAAACCCTCTTGCCTGAATGACTATCGTCCAGTTGCCCTCACATCAACAGTCATGAAAGTTTTTGAGAGACTTTTAAAGAAACACATTTGCTCCTCCATCCCTGCTACTTTGGACCCTCTTCAGTTTGCCTACCGCCCAAATAGGTCTACTGATGATGCCATCTCTCAGGTCCTGCATTCGTCCCTCTCACACATTGACAGCAAAAATGGCAACTATGTCAGGCTGCTATTCATTGACTATAGCTCAGCTTTCAATACTATAGTCCCCACCAAGCTAGCTGTCAAACTCTCAGAACTCGGCCTAAACACTTCACTCTGTGACTGGATTCAAGACTTCCTCACCGGCAGACCACAAGTGGTGAAAATGGGCCAGTTCACCTCCAACTCCATCACCCTGAACGTAGGAGCCCCACAGGGCTGTGTCCTGAGTCGCCTGCTCTACTCTCTCTACACACACGACTGTGTGTCCTCTCACAGCTCCACCTCTATTGTTAAATTTGCTGATGATACTGTGGTTCTGGGCCTCATTTCCAACAATGATGAGACCGCATACTTGGATGAGGTAGAGAGACTTACCTACTGGTGCCAGGACTGTCTCTCTCTGAACGTGAGCAAAACTAAAGAGCTGATTGTAGACTTCAGGAAGAGACAGCAGCGGCCCTACACTCCTCTTATGATCAGTGGGACCCCTGTCGAGAGGGTGAGCAGCTTTAAGTACCTTGGTGTAAACATCTTCGAGGACCTGACTTGGACTGCACACATTCAAACACAGGTCAAGAAAGCCAGGCAAAGACTGTACCATCTGCGACAGCTGAGGAAATTCAGGGTCTCACCAGCAATCCTGAAAACGTTCTATTCAGGGGCCATAGAAAGTGTATTGACTCAGTGCATCTCAGTGTGGTATAGTAACGTCACAAATCAGGACTGCAAAGCTCTGCAGAGAGTCGTGCGCTTAGCTGAGCGCATCTCAGGTTCTGCTCTCCCCTCTCTGCAGGACATCTACCTCAAACGCTGCAAAAGCAGAGCTGCTAAAAATCATCAAGGACTCAAATTACCGCGGTAACCGTCTTTTCAT